>JASDQU010101290.1:745175-765240 GCA_032191745.1 Picea mariana
GTGAGGCATGGAGAGGAAAGGTCTATGTTTAGGTCATGGTCTAAGTCTAGGTCTAGGTCTAGGTATTAACATGCCTTTACAAGTCTAGGTAAAGGGAGTTTATTTCCTTACCATTCCTTGCCTTACAATGTACCACTCTTTCTAGAGTGTGGAGGGGGGTAGAGTGGAAGACATGG
The DNA here is from genome assembly GCA_032191745.1 of Picea mariana. Lineage (NCBI taxonomy): Eukaryota > Viridiplantae > Streptophyta > Pinopsida > Pinales > Pinaceae > Picea > Picea mariana. The sequence continues at coordinate 745,352 of JASDQU010101290.1, forward strand.
AGGGGGGTAGAAAGTGTGTGTGCGAGAGTGTGGGAGGGATAGAAAGGTAAAATCATAGGGGAGGTAGAGAGAGGTAGACAAAGGATGGAGGTAGAGAGTGAGTGTGTTAGAATGTGGTAGGGACATAGAGGAAGACAGAGGGGGGATATAAAGTGTGTGTGTGGGAGTGTGGGAGGGAGAGAGAGGAAGACATAGAGTGGGGATAGAAAGTGTGGGAGGGAGAGAGAGGAATACAAAGAGGGGAGGTAGAGAGTGAGTGTGTTAATGAGAGAGAGTAAGACATATAGGGGGGGTAGAGAGTTTTTGTGGGAGGGTGACAGAGAAAGGAATAGAAGGGAAGTAGAGAGAGTGTGTGATAGTATGAGAGGGAGAGAGAGGAAAATATAGACGGGGGTTTTTGGTTTAAATATCTGAGTTTATATCTTTAACATGATTAAACCAGGTTCAAGTCTACTGGGGTTCCAAAAAAGCCTCTAAAACTATTGGCCCTCCTGGTAAAATAGAAGGCAACACAGTATACAAGGTGAAATGCGGAGTCTCACCCAACATAGTCTTAATGGGTGACTGCAATACTCAAGTGTTTGCAGTCCAGGATTGAGTGGAGATATGAAAAGTCTATGTTGAGAGTTCTATTTAACTTATTAAAGAAATATATTGTCATTCTTAATTATTCATGTAATGTAATCAACTCATTCATTCATAATGCTAACATCTACTCATAAACAATTAAAGAGACACAAGAATTCAATCGCACAATATAGGTTTTACCGTGGTTCACTCCCTCTTGGGCTACATCTACAAAGATCTAGCTCTTAATCTCTTCTATTATCAGAATTCCAAAACTACAGTGCCACGCACTTTACAACTCATCCTTAGTTGGGTCGGGATCTATTTTGAGGTGGACTAGAGCACACCAGTCTCATGAGCCTATGATCTAACCCTCAAGATATAACCTCCTTACTCTTGTACAGTTCAACAACTTAGAAAAAGGTATCAGATTATAGTGGTGTTTCTCCAAAACTCCCTGAAAGGCCTCTCTATATCCACTCCATCGAATATCCTAAAGCATCCCTAAGCATATCTATATATATGTTTCTATCTCATCAACCATTACAATGTATTACAAAAACCCTAACCCTAATGTCGTTAGGTATTCCATGCACGTGTGTGTGCTTCTCTTCCTTCCAATTGTCACTTTCCTCGTGCATGCCTTTCTTCCAAAAATGGCCTTTCTTTTCAATTTGTCCTATGTCCAACAGGCCCCCAAAACTGACATGTGGCTCGTCCAGAGCCACTTAACCCATGTGTGCTTTGTCGATCTCCCTTGAGATCGCTTGGAAATTATCCATGAGATTCGTTGCTTGTGTTTGGGCCTGCACGGTCTTCTCCTTGAGTATGTCCAATACCTACACTGCAATATCGTCGCTAACCAACCTTGAACATTCTACCTGGGTCTGTACCATATATGTTTTGGATTCCTCTACCTATGCAATTACCTCTATTTCTCACTCTTGGAGTGGTTCCATTTGAGCATGGTGCTACTTTTTCTACGTGTGCATAGTTATGAGTTAGGCCTGTAGTTTCTTCATGTCTTGTGCCCCTTTGATGCACTCTGTGATCGAAATTGTCTTATACCTCTGCTTGAGGTCCTGGATAGATTCACTTATCCTTTATACTTCTTCGTCCCACTACTAGACATGTTGATCCTCTTCCATCTTTGTCCAGAGCTGCGATGCTTTTACAAACAAGTCATATGTCATGTGGACTTGTTGTTCTATTTCTTGTATGTGCTTTGTTTCCTCTTGTTTACTTTTCTCCCTCACCTCCAGTGGAGTGGTAGGTGTGAGTTGCTCCCAGAGATTCTCTATATCCTATTGGTATTGATCGATTGTCTGCATAATTTGATCAATATTCTCTTTCGTCATGAGTTCAACCTCCTGCGCGTTCTTTGGGATCTTATCATAGGCTATGACCACTTTCTATTACAGTCCCTTCACGCGTTCCTTCTCCTCTTTGGTCTCGAGCTTGGCCTTCTAGAATACCAATTCTAGGTTGTCCAAGTTATCCTTTACTTGCTACAATTCTGTTGTATCCATGCATGCATGCGATTGCACCTCATGTGTAACACTGACTTGTAGTTTATATAATTACTTGTTTGGTATCCACATCAATACCAACTGTAGTTGAGCCAAGTCCTTTAGGGGTGTCTACCCCATGATTTCTTCCATGCGCAACATGTTGGGTGTGACGTGAAATGTTGAGTTGAACTATGCTATTGTCTAGATTGTATCTTTCTTTCTTCCTCCATGTTATCCTCCTATCTGTGATCCTGATGGACCCATTTCTATGTTGTTGTCAACTGCCTGCGCTTCCTTGATATGCCTAAGGATTTGTCGCATTTATGGCATCTCTTCTTCAATTCTGTCCCTTTGGCACACACCATTCTCAAAATCCTTGAATGTGCGATCCTGGACCACTTGGGCCACCATTTATGCATCATCCTCCATGATCATGTATTATGGAGGCATTCTATGATCCTTCATCTTCTTGTGCACCCCCTGTTGGGGTGGCTGACCACTTAGTCTGGCCTGGATCTTGTGGAGGAGCACTTGATGTAGTCCCTTATGCTGCCTCATCCTGTTTCTCCTATACATGAGGTGCATGTGTGTTTTTCTTTTTCCCCTTATGGAATCCAGTCTTGGATGTCCCCCCTTACTTCTGTTGTGGCTTATTCTAACCTGTCCTTCATTTCTTGGGCACTATTACTTCATGGAGCTATGTGTTGAAGGAAAATCTCCCTGCGGACAGGTAGATTGCCTCAAAGAGATAAACTCTTAACTCTAAGACAGAAAGTGCTTAACGTGGACACCGACTTCCTTTTATATCCAAGTGGACTAGTGTATGAGGAGGAAGGAGAAAAGAAGTACCTTTTACCGGTGTTTGTCCCTGCACGCTTCGAGTTGAGCTCCAATATTTTTCTCCTCGATGAGCCCTGTAGACAAACAAAGTACGACCACTTCCTACTCTATCAAGATTAGTCTGAAATAGGTCTATCTACTAAAGAGACAAATTCATGTGAGATTGAACACGAATTAGAAAGAAACAAGCCAAGTAAATTATATTAATGAGGACAAACCATTACTTATAGCCATACATGGATTGCAACAATTTCGCCAAGTCCTCCTTGTCTACCCCTTGAGAAAAATATCCACGATCCGAATGATGACAACTTCACTGAATGCTCCCTATGAGATCATAGGTCTCTTACTTCCAAAATAAATCTGTTCCAGCACCACTTATGAGATCATAAATTTGGTGTGATTCCCCTTTCACCATTAGAAAGCTTTCTTATATAGCCTTGGAGAGGATTTAACCACTTAAGATATCCTTGGGGAAGTTGAGGATTTTCCTCCTTCAGTTAAGGATCTTCCCTAAGATCATGGATGGACTAAGGATTCGAATCTAAATACCTTCCAAGAATGAAAGGATGCTTCCCCCATTCATCTCAACAACTCAACTGCCGCCCAGAATAGGTAGTGCTCCCTCAAAAGGACCATTAGAGCATTGTAGCGCTCTCTAGTAGGCTTTAGGGGGGTCTCCAGCGCTCTCAAAATCCATATCACTCCCCCAAAAGGGCTAGAGGAGCTTTATAACACTCCCAGATAGTGTAAGGGGGAGCGTTGGCACTCCCAGAAGAGGTATAGGGGAGCGCTCTCCTTCAAAAGCTCAGTTTTTGAGGTGCTTTCAGATGGAAAAAGGTTTGCAAGCCTGCTAACTCATTTCTCCTCTTCCAAATCAAATGTTTGAGGTGTTTCAAGTGTCCTTCTCATGTCGTTATAAGCACGACATAGACATCATGGAAGTATGCTTCCCTGACACTTGCAACACTTGTGATAAGAATGCGACACTTGTAATGATAACACTTGTGACACTATCAAAGTGAGTAATTTTGACATGTAATAGATTTCCCCCCAAAGTATGAAGTTAGAAGACAGGAACTGATAACTGAAATGCTTTGTAGACTTTCAATAAAGGGTATAGACATAGAGAACCTGACAGAAGCTGCACACAAACATCCAACAAATATTATGACATGTTTCAAACCCCAAGGCAGGCATACCTATGCTTGGGTGATCAAGACTTGCAAGATATGGCCGCCATAAAATACACTGCGGATCCATAATTGTATTGATAAAAATGTATAGCCACTGAAAATACACTGTGGATCTATACTCTTATGACATGAACTGATCGTATCCACGAAGAATACACAGTGGATCTACGAGATGACAAGACATAGCCATGACCAATACAAAGTGGATCTATGTAACAGTATATGTGTCATTGTTCAAAATAATCTCCATCGCAACCTGGGCAAAGTACATATCAAAGGGATCACTCAACCCAGGGTATTCTTATTGATCCCAATGTAGTACGAATCTAACCATGTGAATAGATGTTCTGATGTCAAACATCGTAGAAGCCACTTGATTACCGGTCAATGGTGTAAACCATTAACAAGTGCGAGGGAGATCACCATTAATGTCAATGATTCCCAAGGTACCCTAGTACATTCCAACGAATGTGATTGGATGAGCTGGAGTTGAACATCTGTGGAATCATCCGATCAGAGGTCAATGATGTAAACCTACTTTTGAATGTGAGGAGGCCTACCATTGAGGCATGTAGGTCCCAAAGTACTAACTGGTTTCTAAGCCTGATTCCTGGATAATGTGTTGAAGTTGATAGGAATAGGCTCGTCAAAGGAGGGCCTTAATGTATCCCCCATAAATGACACGAAACAGACATAGAGATGTAATTTGGTAGATCAAATGAACATGGACTAATGCGGGTATTGAGACAAGATATTTGTGATGGATGACTCTCGAGGCAGATACTTCCCTTGAACACTAAGGAACAAAAGAAGAAACATGACATGGACCAAAACTTGATGATGCAATGGATGTTGTGACTCACGTCAGGTGACCCAAAGGAGTGAACGAAACTCAAAGGATTGGCTCAGTGTAGAGGTCCAGTGGATAATAATGCATGCAAAAGACAAAGTGTCATGTTCAAGGGCGACTCTAAGAATTACTTGGTAATGTTCTCAAGAGACTTCTTGGCTTGCTTCTTTCAAATTTTCCCCCATCCAGATAGACGAGTACCTCTTTTTGATTTAATGAGCTCGAGGAGGATAACACATGCTTGATATAACTCACCTTCAGTAAGTTCCTCTTCCTTTGTTTAACGAACTAGAAGAGTTAAGGGTTCGATCCCATATGGGCCTATCGATGTTTTGTTTAGTGAGTCCAAAGACAGAAAACTCAAAGGTTTTTCATGATTATAGAGTCTGGAAAAACACTTAAAAGAGAACTCTCTCAGTTCCTTTTTTGTACAGTTAGTCTCACGAGGTCAAAAAAGATATAAACTACCACTCGGAAGACGCCCTTTCGAACCTTTTAACGAGTGTGAAAGGAAGCAATATCACTCGACAATCTTTTCATATTTAGAGAGTCTGAAAAGAGATTAAAGGAGACTCCAGGGGTTCCTTTTTCATGTATCCATACAGGTCCGAAAAAGAGATAAAATTCTACCTGGATGCATTCTCATGTATTTACAAGAACGAGAAAGAAAAAAGACTAAGCTCAGTATGCCCCCAGCCTGAAAGCTAGTGGCTTAAGTCCAGAATGGATCATCAAAGGCTAGAGACATGCCCTCCAAGCTTCGATTCATTCACCGGCTTTGAGATCATCACCAAGTTCTCTAGTAGATGAGAAAAAGGAGAAGGGCAGATGAAAAGAAGGTTCAAGAGAGGTGACTGTTTCATTTTTTAACGAGCTTGACATAGAAAAAGAACTATGCTCAAGGCCTTTGTTTCATTTCTTAACGAGCTTGCCACAGAGAAGAGAAACTATGCTCGTGGTTTCTTATTCATCATGGCTTTCGAGAGGATAATTCTCTAGAAGGGTACCATGTCAAGGGACAAAACTCGGTCATGGATTCCAAGAGATATTCGCTGGATGGAAGAGAATTACTCTGGAAGGAACAAATGTCAAGGGTCGTGATAGGGGTAAGGAGATCAGGCTCCAATAACCCTACTGAAGAGATCACCATGTCAACTACCGGATCCAAATCGTCAGAAGTTGAGGTCATGGGAGACAACGCAACATTGTTGACATGTGGTGGGGGCGATATTTTCTGCATATAGGAACCACTTAGGGAGGTAACCCAGTTTGGGCCAATGAATGAAATTTGATCAATAATCACAATTCTTCCATCGTGAGGGAAAGATATCACACAGAAAAGGGTGGATATAAGAGCTTTCATAGCATAGACATAATCCTGCCCAAGGAGTAAAGCGAAATCCAAGGGGTCTCGGACTATCATGACATCGATAAAGATGGTTTTCCCTCCCAAAGTTATAGGAATATGAGGAAGGATCCCTAAAGGTTGACTAGTTCTTTTTTTAAAAGCTAATAGATTCCATGTAACCGGTGAAAGCTGCGGACAACCCAAAGTGTATCAAGCAACAGAAGACAAAATACTAACAGACACACCTTCATCTATCAGTGTTTGAGGAATGTCCCTACCATGAACCTGTACTGTAATCTGGAAAGGAATGTGAGAGGGAAGACGAGGTCCAATTAGCACACCCCAATAAAAAAGGATGGCCTCATTACTTGGAGGGGGTTTCGTAGGAGAAGGAGGAATGCCCCCTGGTACGGTAGAGTCTGTATTAATGAGGAAAACATGGGAAGTATCGGGTTTACTCTCTAGAAGGAGAGTAGGATCGACCGATGATTGGATTGGGTCAACCAATGGTGGACTTGGATAGACCACTTTGGCACTCTTTAGAAGAAGAGTGGGACTGACCGAGGAAGGGACTGGATAAGTCACTTTGACATTCCTCAATGGAGAAATGGGATCGACCGATGGCGAAACTGGATCGACCACTTTGGCACTCTTTAGAGGAAGAGTGGGACTGACTAAGGAAGGGACTTGATCAGTCACTTTGACATTCCTCAATGGAGGAATGGGATCAACCAATGGAAAAACTAGATCGACCACTTGAGTTTCATTTTCCAAGGGAAGAATGAGGTCGACGGGTGGAAACAGATCAACCGCTTTGGTGTCACTCTCTAATGGGAGAGTGGGATCGACCGAGGATCAAAACAGATTTAGCACTTTGGTGTCACTCTTTTGATGAAGAGCGGGGCTGATCGATGATGAAACTGGATCATCTACTTGGGTTCGTGGTTCAATCGAGGAGGAAACTAGATTGACCACCCAATCAACCAGACTGACCAGGGATGGAACCAGATTGACCAGTCCATCAACCAATGATGGGTCGGAGGAATTCTTACGATAGCCTTTTGGAAGTTGAAGTTTTTCCAAAAGAGAAGAATCCTTGTCCATGAGGGGACAAAGGTGAGAGTAATGATTACCTTTACATAACATGCAAGGGAACTTGATAGTTTTCTTCTTCTTACCACCCTAAACATCACTAGTTGATGGGGTATCATCGACATGAACGACATAGGCCAATGACGTGGAGGACCACATTTCTAAGACCTGGGTAAGACCGAGGCAATCCCTTAGAAAGTGGTCACCCTTACAAAGGATGCAAGGGAATTTGGGTTTTGGATTCTTCATTTTAATCTTGTTGACCTCATCAACACTCCTAGTACTATTAATAGTAATTGGTTTCTTAGAGCCAACATCTGATTTTGTTGGGGTCTTTTTCTTTTTCGGGTTCTTCTTCTTCTTCTCTTTCCGTTTCTTCTTCTTTTGATCAACCTGGCTACTTTCTTTAGAGATTTCACTAGGCAAAGAAGGAGAAACGGAAGGAGACTTGATGGATGAAGAAGGTGAAAAGTTGACACGAGGTTGATGTGTGGGTGGTGTACCAACATCCAAAGTATTAGGTGCAATTGAAACATTGGGAGGATTTGGGATCATAGGAGTGGGGAACAACCAAACTAGTAATCCAATAGTGAGTCCTGGAAGACTCAGTGTGGCAACATATGGAGGACCAAAGTTTCCAAATGAAGGAAAGGTATAAGGTTCCCCAGGAGAAGGGGTTCCTCCATTGGTACTCCCAGGATTCGATGCCATTATCACTAACTCGACCTAAGGTCCACTAAGTAAAACAAACAACACACGCTACAAATCTGAGAAGCAATCAATCAAACAAACCTTCCTACGATGAAATCACTAGTTGGTGATGAAATCCAACATCGCGAGATAAAAATAGGAAGGGGTGGGGATAGAGTGGGTGGATCAGTTACCTTGGCGACCTACTTAACGGACTTACACCTTGGTGCAAGCTTCCATGTAGTAATTATGGATTTACCCTCCAAGGAGCCCCAGTGAGTTTGACCAACGCGTGTTCCAGGTATAGTGAGACTTCCCTTCACCATCACCTTATGTGAGACCCTAAATATTGTGGCTACTAAGGTCACCAACTTGTAGTCATCCCCTGGGCAGGTACAGTTGATAGTCCAGTCAGAACGTATGGGCAGGATAACATGTCCGAAATCAACTTGAAAGGCTCCCACACATAATCGTGGGTATACCTTCCAGTGACCCCCAATATACGATCCGACCACTACAAACAGTTGGGCCACGGAGGGATAATCTCCGTAACTCACCTGAATGTGACCTCGTGTGTAACCCCTGTGTGAGAGGGGGATCCCAGCAAGCCAATACAACAATTGGATTTGAATCTCCCTACCGAAAGATACTAAGTTTGTTCGATAGCTTTGGAAAGTTATCCTTTCAACCTATTCCAAATCCCTACACCTTAAACTAATGTAGGTTTGCTAACAAAAATGTAAAAAGTCTGATAGATTTTAGTTAAGCGTTGATTTTAATAGTTGTTGTTTACTCAGAGGGTGTACTAAAGTGAAACTGATGGAATGATGACTCAATTCCCAAAAATATGCATGAAATATGATAAGCAATCGTTTCTTTTCAATGAATACCTATTTAAGGGAAAGAGGAATAGTCGTTTTCACTATCAAACACTTGATAAGGAATTCCCTCAATCAATTTTGTTCTCAATCAAATCCAATATGATGCTACAACATTTCAAAAATGCAAAATAATATGCAAACTAATCACTAAGATGTACTTTTGTTTTTTTTATGTGAATGATAATTAATTCGATGAAAAATTTCTTCTGCCAACTACCCTTTCAGATCAAGGAGATTCAAACAAAATATGGAGATTTCGCACAAACAACACACCCTTATTTTTGCGATCAAACAAGGGAAATAAAACCAAAATGCAAAAGGAAGAAGAAAGATATTGGATCAGATGACCTCAAAGAACCAAATGAGAAGAGTTACAGGCTTCAGATGCCCTTCACTGGAGTTCTCGCTCAGTCGGATAGGAGAGGAAAAAACAACTGATTGATTTCAAGATCTCAATAGAAAAAACTCAAAAAAAATGAAGAAGGGCACAAAATATGAACAATAAGGTGTTTACTTCTTAGGAGGAAGCATGTCAAAGGTCAAAAGAAGAATTATTGAATCACAAGGTAGCTCAGCAAGTGAAAAAACAGGGTTTAGACCTCCAAAAATTGCAATTTTTGAAGGGATTTTGGGAAAAAGAGATGACGCTTTGGTATAAGGGTCACTAGAGAATTATAAAGCTCTGTCCAATAGCTTAAGGGAGCGTTGGTGCTCTGCTAACAAGGTAAGGGAGTGCTGGTTCCCAAAAACTTACAAAAATGTCCAAAAAACCTTAAAATTCAGTCAAATTTTGACAAACAAGCTGAGTGTGATGGAGTGAAGAGTCAATAAGAAAATGCAATCAGATATGAAGGGGTGAAAAAGGACTAAACAAAATCATATTGTAAGGCAAGGTCTATGATAGAAAAACAAAACTAAGAAAGTTTTGATTCTTCCCCAGCGGAGTTGCCAGTTTCTGTTGAAGGAGAATCTCCCTGCGGATAGGTAGATTGCCTCAAAGAGATAGACTCCTAACTCTAAGATAGAAAGTGCTTAACATGGACACTGACTTCCTTTTAGATCCAGGTGGACTAGGGTATGAGGAGGAAGGAGAAAAGAAGTACCTTTTACTGGTGTTTGTCCCTGCACGCTCCGAGTTGAGCTCCAATCTTTCGCTCCTCGATGAGCCCTGTAGACAAACAAAGTATGAACACTTCCTACTCTATCAAGATTAGTCCGAAATAGTCTATCTAATAAAGAGACAAATTCATGTGATATTGAACATGAATTAGAAAGAAACAAGCCAATCAAATTATATTAATTAGGACAAACCATTACTTAAAGTCGTAGATGGATTGCAACAATTTCGCCAAGTCCTCCTTGTCTACCCCTTGCTCAAAAGATCCACGATACGAATGATGAAAAATTCCTTGATTTCTCCCTATGAGATCATAGGTCTCTTGCTTCCAAAATATCTTTGTTCCAGCACCATTTATGAGATCATAAGTTTGGTGTGATTCTCCTTTTCCAGTCCCCTTTCACCATTAGAAAGCTTTCTTATATAGCCTTGGAGAGGCTTTAACCACTTGAGATATCCTTAGGGAAGTTGAGGATTTTCCTCCTTCAGTTAAGGATCTACCCTAATATCATGTCTAGACTAGGGATTCAAATCCAACTGCCTTCCAAGAATGAAAGGATGCTTCCCCCATTCATCTCAACAACTCAACTACTGCCCAGAATAGGTAGCGCTCCCTCAAAAGGACCATAAAAGTGTTCTAGCACTCCCTAGTAGGCTTTAGTGGGGTGCCAGTGCTCTCAAAATCCATAGTGATCCCTCAAAAGGGCCATAGGAGCTTTATGATTCTCCCAGATAGTGTAAGGGGGAGCGTTGGCGCTCCCAGAAGAGGTATAGGGGAGCGCTCTCCTTCAAAATCTCAGTTTTTGAGGTGCTTTCAGATGGAAAAAGGTTTGTAAGCCTGCTGACTCATTTCTCCTCTTCCAAATCAAATGTTTGAGGTGTTTCAAGTGTCCTTCTCATGTCATTATAGGCTTGACATAGGCATCATGGCAGTATTCTTCCCTGCAACTTGCGACACTTGTGAGAAAAATGCGACACTTGTAATGACGACACTTGCGACACTATCGAAGTGAGTAATTTTGACGTGTAACAATATGTATGTTTCTGCCCTACTTCCTCAAGATGTATGTGTTCCTGCCTTTCCTCCTCCTCCTCTATCTCTACAGGTATTTCTCGAGTGAGGACTGGACTCCTCCATTCATTTTCCCAATTCTTAATGGTCATTTGTATGTCCCCCTCTGTGATGCAGTAGCGCAGTTGTATCCATTGCTTGTCGAGGTCCTTCTGCACCTAGATCCACATCACATGTCTAGTGGCTTTGAATTTGGATATCCCCTGATAGTGTGCAATAAATTCCATTTTTATCCTCCAAGTGTTGGTGATGGTGTCCTGTAGGTCGCAGAGATATCCTTCTAATATAGTTGCATTCATTCTTCTACTCTTGGCATTTGAAGTGCCTCCAAGTGATAAGTTTCACACTCTGTGGTAGGGTTTGGGTCTAGTGGCAAAAAATGCGTACTTCGGTTTCTTCCATTCCATAATGGATACAAGGATGAGTATCCATGAATAATGAAATTTTGTCCCCATATCCTATGCATGCTTGCAGTCGTCTAGGAACATATTCAAAAAATAAGGGGCCCAATTCACTGTGGTTCCCTTGGCACATTATGCTGCAGCTACGAAAACCCCGGTCGAGATTTCCTCCTTGCAACATTTCCTGAGCATCTTGCATGCCATGATTTTTGTGGCCATTCTTTTCACGATGTCACTAATCTGTTTGATAACGATTTTGCACGACCTTCTGTCGGTGCCATATTTATTCTTCATCTCCTCGACAGTTCTTTCTCCTTTTTTTTGTCCTCTAGGAACTATGTGGGATCCAAGCCTTGTGATGGCAGCCTTGTGATGTGTGCAATGAGCTCTACATCTATTGAGACGAGCAAACAATATATATCCACCATGTGTGACTGCCATCAACTGCTTGATGTAGTTGTTTGCATACTGGCCTCTTCCAAAGTATGGTAGGTCCAATAGACCTAGAATTTCGACTTTGGTCAATCATACTGCCCATTGGACTGGTTGATGGATTGGTTCCCAAAAGGGTCCTATACCCATAGTCTATAGGTATACCTTCTTAACGAACTCTGGGACCTTTTTCGTGTCTGTTACATCATTGTCTGAGTACCTCAATTTCTCTACATAACCTAACAAGTCTGTTGGTGAATGTACCCCTTTTGGTATGTGTGGAAAAACAATTGTTGCAGTAGGTTGTTTGTGCGGTGACCTAGGTACTATCTTCTTTCTCTTTCGCAGTGGTGGTGTTGAGCACTCAACACACCCTAAAATGCCTATGTCATTTTTTTACTTTTTGGGTACCACTTGGTCTTTGCAGTGTCTAAATTATTATTTTTTTTCTTTTGAGAAATGGTTTTGTTTTTTCTCTTGAATTTAATCATCTATTTAGGTTTGTGTGACTCTATAAAACCTCATGAGTTAAAAAGAATTAAAAATTAAATAAGGAATCAAACAACCAAAACACTTCACCTAACACGCTCAAAGATCCAGCATCGAAAGAAATTAAAGGGTAAAAAGGAATCACTTGGAAAACCTCAGTCTTCGAGCACCGATCTTCATCGGTATCAGTGAAAGGAAGTTTTTGTTTCATGAAAAGTATCACATACGACAATCACTCACAATCGATTCCCTTTGACATCAGTAAAAGGAGAAGGGAGTAAAGTTTAAAAGGAAAGGGAACAATATCGTCGATATTCGATACCTGACGTGCTTGTTAGAATTAGAGAAAACCGAATTACGATGAACATTATGACCACGCTAAGGCATTTTCCCCCGATCACTGATCCCTGAAGCATTTCAAAATCGATTTTTTTTTCAATATTCTAACCCAAAGGAAAATACACGATAGGTTTATCTACGATCGCCAATCCCCGATACCTCTTCGGCACCGATGATCCCGGGTTTAGTTTAGGAAAGCACAACTTGATGAAAGTCTTGACTCCGACTAAAACTCACGAGTTAAGTCACCGATCTTCATTACCATGTGTCCCAAGCTAGTTTCACCACATTAGTACCGTATGATGAAATTGATCGGTGTCAGAGGTTTTTCAGAGAAGGGTATCAATGAGAACATCCATAACACATTGTTGATGCCCGATATACCCACTAGGAAAGCAACACAATGGGACATTCTAGTGCTAGATACATTTAGATTCAGAGCATTTAAGGGATTAATTAATTCCAAATATTGCATTAGTTTCTACTTTGTGTGAGAATCAAAGAGGCCATTTGAAATTACCAATACACCACATCACCCTTCGCGCCTCCATCATCAACCCACGATGAATTAAATTTGCAGAGATTTGGCGACAGATTTGTTTGAATTTCACTCATCACCCGAATTAATTGGTCGATGCGACATGATAATCTCTTCCCCATTTAAATTCTATTGAGCCACTGTAAATGAAACCATTCTACACATAAAGGAGTTTTAGACCATCAAGAGGAGAGAAAAAGGCAATTCAAAGTAGCCGAGATCTCATGAGTATTAAATAACAAGTTAGAAAGATTTTGAGGTATGTACCAGTCTCGATTTTTTTGCTTACCCTTCATATATGTGTTTTATCTAGTATTTATATGTATAGTCTCTAAATGATTTTTTTCGATTGCAGGAACAATGCCTACATGAAAAACCAACCACCAGGCAATCTCCGAGAGCACCGATGCTAAAGGAGCCAGACATTGGAGAAGGCTCTTCTCTAGCGGTGGCGAAATAGATAGAATTTTATCCAAGACCAGAAATGGTTATAAAAACATCCACTAAGAATGATTTCATTCAACCTCTAGCCTTCAGAGACATAGAGGCTAGCATAGGGACCAAGATGACACTTCCACATTGGGGAGAACTCTTGAAGAATAAGAACCGGGAGGAATTCCCTGAATACACCCCACACAGTGACCCAGATGTGAGAGCACCCAATGACCAGGTATTCTCGAATATCCAATGGTCATACCTGCACATGGTATCAATAAATACCCCAATGTTTCCCTGTATAGAGTTGTTGTAATGGCTCATCGACCACACAAACATGCAGAAGTGCCTAATCAATGATGACGATGGTGGATGTGTCGGATTTTTCCTTCAGGTTGAATTCCAAAATTACTACAAGCTTAGAGACCCAGAGGAGCAACTTAATACTGATTTCATTGTGAAATTTTATGAGTTCCATGACACCACCGGGTGATGGCCTCATGGTGGTGAGAATATAATAAATTCACCAACTGGACCTCCAGCTGGTACCAAATGACAAACCTAAGAGATCCATACATCTTCCTAATGGCACTCATCTATCGGTTGTATGGTGAGAAAGACCACTCTAGTTTTTTAGAGGCATGTATGCCTCTAGCGTACACAGTAGCAATCTCCAAGAGTAGCTTCAATTGGGGAGACATCATTTAAAAGAAGTTGAGCATCTACATACAACAAGCTCAGACACAAAAATAAGAGGAGTCTTCAGCCTTCTATATGGCGTCATACTTGATGGATGTCCTGTGCACCAGAAACGTATTCGTTAGCATGAACTTAAGCTGGCAAGTTGTGGAGCCCTCGGTCCATGTGTATTTCAACATCCTGTGGGAGAACAGGTACAAAAAATCTTACTCCCTTATCTACGATGAATTCATCATGTTATCACTCCAAAAATCACCCTAGAATGTAATTAGGTGATCTTGGTAACATCAAAATATTTGTAAATGTAAATGAGTTTTAAAAGGTTCAAATGGACAAGACTCAGAATAATAAGTTTTTAACTCAGAAATCTGGGCTAGCATGAACAAGAAAATGAGATTTTAATTAATTTCAGTCAGTGTTTAAGGATAAATATGAGTAGAGAGAAGACTTGGTGAACAAATGTGCTATAAGAATGAGTCCTTCTAACATCTAGGTGAAGAAAAAGATCAGTCACAAGATCATCTTGAAACCAAACTTTAAGACCCTGAAAATAGTTACAATAACATCATAATCCAACATCCATCATAATCAAGATATAACATCTCATAAGGATCCTCCATTAATGAGCATTCATAGTAAGGAGAAATAAGAAAATGAAGAGAAGTTGACTGCCATTAATAAAAAATTCTCAGGTCCAATACATAACTAGAGCATGATCTACTGAGTCAAAAATATCACAATTTGAGAGCCTCAAGTCAACCATTCGAACCCCCTTTCCTCAATTGGAACATGGATTTATAATAAAAAGGAAAGGCAACAACTAGAGGTGTGATATAGACTTCCTCACATCGGATTCTCCAACAACAATTATCAATTGAACATCTGTGCTAGCAGCTATAAACAAACTGCTATAAAAAAAGAAACATGTTGGTAAACAATCCAATAATATTTAAATGAGACTTCCTCCCTTGATCTTTATTTATGCACCTTCTCTTGCATGCCAAGTGTTCTATAGAGGTGGTAAGTTGTTATCATGTTGCCAGCTACTATCTCATCCATTATCCACATCATTAGCCACCTAAAAGAGTAATGAATTTAAAATCCTTGATTATAGGTGCCAGCTGGAAGCATCATTTGGTAGTGCTTTTGGTGTATCTCTATGTAAAATTTGTCTCTGCTAGAAATTCGGTAGAGAATTTAGGTTGCGCACTGTGAAATTTACGACACCCAGGAGAGTTGGTAGCGCCCAGTGTAGAAATTGTAGCACCCAGGAAATTTGGCAACGCACTGTGAAATCCGTAGCACACTCCCCTCTACACATCCATGCATGAAAACGGCGGAACACGTGAGAAATGGGGAACACCATCATATATATCATGGCTACATTTGTGACATGGCTTTGTGCTTTGGCATGTGGACTCGGCTTGAGTTGAATGCGTGGCTAACATAGGAATTAGGCAATGTAATTTTAACTTGTGGCTTAACTCTTAGACTTTGAATACTGCAATAGATTTTTGTTTTTGGGCATATGTAACATGGTTTATAATAATTGGATAGTAGGCCCACTTAATTGCACACATCACATATTTGATAGGCCACATATATATATAACATAAATCATAAACTATAAATAGTTTAGAAAAACCTTATATATATATATATATATATATATAGAAACATTTGGTTAAAAAGTGTCTTTTTAACAAGCTTGCTATAAAGATTTGGCAAAGTTCAATAAGGATTTCTAACCATTTGTTTATAGATCAAGAGGACAAAGCCAAAGGATATTTGGGTGAAAGTGATCAACAGGAGCTTGATGAAGAATCTGGAGTTTAAGATATTGGCCAAAATACTGAAGAAAATGATAAAACAAGTAGAGAGTGGTGGAAATACTCTCAAAAATGCCACTGCATTTTGATCGCTAACATCTGGATCCAATTGGGATGGAGACCTGCCTGCAAGGATCCAAGAACCTAGTAGTTCCAGTTGCCTTGTCCATTGGGCTATGGAGTCAACAGTCAACCTTTCTCTAAAAAAATCTCAAGGCCTACTTTTATTCACACAAACTGACTGCTATTTATGCAAACTGAAGAAAAACTAAATACTCAAGAAACGAGCTTATTTCCTACCCTACTCTACTCTAACCAGATCTGCAATTGGTTAGGTAAAGGCTTATTTCTATAACAACCATCCAAGCAATTTCAATACTAAAATAATCTCATCCATACCACCTATCAATAAATGATGTCTGAAATGTAATAATAGTGATAAAAACTCGTTTAGGAAACATTTGCGAGCTAAGGAAATATGAAAATTTTAAGTTCTCTGGAATATATGATTCCATGAAGGTTTCCACTCGCTCTTTGAAACTGATATCATAAACATGTTGATCACAGGAAAACACCTGCTCAACCATGAAAACCTCTTTGCTGGAAGAGTGATGAATTTCTTGTTCACTTGAGAGAAACTTGTGATCATCAAAAATGGCAATCTGCCTCTCTTCAAAATAGTGATCAAATGATGATAGAGTAGTGTTTAAATGACAAGGATTATGATCAACTAGAAACATGTAGTTTCCTATACAATCAACGGTTACCATAGGCTCAACCTTATTTGCAAATTGATCATAAAATTCAGACTCATACATGTCATTAGAATACTTTGCAAATGTTGAAGAATTCAGATTTAAATATGAAATGAACTCACATGCTTGGTGTTGTTCCAAAACTAGTTCACATTCATTACCTTCCTACTCAATTTTTGAAACATACTGACATCAGGTTTGCTTATGTGCATGCAGATTTTCAAGGTCATCCTGCTCTCGGATCCTCTTGGAAGTACGGATGTTCTCCTCCACTCCTTTATAATATTCAAACAAGCTCCTTAAGGATGAAGATTTCCTTTCTAATAGGAGAAGGAAAAGTTTTGAATGCAAACCCATAACATAGTGTATCATGGTAGCAGTCTCTATGGGCCATATATCCAAAGGCATATCATGATAAATGCCATAAAATCTTCTGTTAAAAACATACAATGCTTCATCATGCTCTCTCTTCAAAGAACAAAAATCAGCAAGGTATGAATCTAATGATTTGTTCTAACCCCAATACTTCAAAAAATCATTAGAGAAGTTGACCCAAGAGCCAACAGAATCGTCTCTCAGACCCTGAAACCATACAACAACATCTCTTATCAAAGATTTATAGACCAATCTCATGATCACATTTTCATGGACAATCTCGAACCGATCAATAAAATCCTCAAAGGATTCCAAGTGCCTCTCATCTGAAATTTGATTCTCTCAAGAAAACCAGGGAAGATATTCAAAGCAGTCAAGAGGGTAAAGATGAAGGAGATAGGGAGGCCTTAAAGGCTTGAAAATCTTCATCTTGATTTTAATTTGAAAGGCAGTGGGATGATCATAAAAGTTAATATGTTGATGACAAGTTTCAACAGTAATTCCCAAAGGTGTTGAAGTTTGAGTAGGTTTAGAATCAATCTTAATTTCCTCAAGGTTACAAGAATGCTTTGATTCAGGAGGAATTGGAATGCATAACTCATCTTTAGGAATAGGTTGTAATGAGGATATAGAATCAACATCGATAACATAAGGCTGCAATAGTTCCTCTTCTAAGGTTGGATATATGAAGGTCAATTGATGATCATAGGAATAAACAAAACAAAAAATAATCCTCTTGACATGCGAAGGGAAAAACATGAAAGAGATTATAAAGAAATACAACAATTCATGAAGTAGACCAATGAACTGATACCTGGATTTTAAATGCAGCCTCTTCATCTTCTGTCAATCAGATCCACCCTAGTGGATTCTTTAATCATGGAGTCACCAGGCATAT
The DNA here is from genome assembly GCA_032191745.1 of Picea mariana. Classification (NCBI taxonomy): domain Eukaryota; kingdom Viridiplantae; phylum Streptophyta; class Pinopsida; order Pinales; family Pinaceae; genus Picea; species Picea mariana. Next base: position 763,706 of record JASDQU010101290.1, read on the forward strand.
GATACAGTCAATTCTATGTCCTCCTTTTGTCTTCCATCAAAAGTCATATCTATGTCATTCTTCCCAAGGAAACTAGCTTTACTTCCATTCCCAAGCAACGACACCAATTATGTTTTGACTCCAAAAGTCACCCTTGATTGTAATCAGGTGAGCTTGGTAACATCAAAATATTTGTAAATGAAAATGAGTTTTTAAAAGGTCAAATGGACAAGACTCAAAATAATAAGGTTTTAACTCAGAAATCTGGGCTAGCATGCACAAGAAAATGATATTTTAATTAAGTTCAGTCATTTTTTAAGGATAAATATGAGTAGAGAGAAGATTTGGTGAACAAATCTGCTATAAGCATCAGGCCTTCTAGCAGCTAGGTGAAGAAAAAGATTAGTCACAAGATCATCTTGAAACCAAACTTTAATACCCTAAAACCAATTATAGTAGCATCATAATCCAACATCCATCATAATGTAGCTATAACATCTCATAAGGATCCTCCATTAATGAGAATTCAAAGTAAGGATAAATAAGAAAATGAAGAGAAGCTGACTTCCATTAATAAACAATTATCAGGTCTAATACATAACCAAAGCATGATCTATTGAGTCAAAAATATTACAATTCGGGAGCCTCAGCTCAACCATTCGAACCCCCTTTCCTTAATTGGAACATGGATTTATAATAAAAAGGAAAGGCAACAACCAGAGGTGTGAGTTGGCCTTCCTCACATCGGGTTCTCTAGCAACAATTATCAATTGAACACCTGTGCTAGCAGCTATAAACAAACTGCTATAAAAAAGGAAACATGCTGGTAATTGATCCAACAATATTTAAATGACACTTCCTCTCTTGATCTTCATTGATGTGTCTCCTCTTGCATTCCAAGTGTCCTATAGAGGTGGTAAGTTGTTATCATGTTTTCAACTACTATCTTAGCCATTATCCACATCATTAGCCATCTAAAAGAGTAATGAATTCAAACTCCTTGATTCCAAGTGCCAGTTGGTAGCATCATTTGGTAGTGCTTTTGGTCTATCTCTGTGCAAACTTCATCTCTGCCAGAAATTTAGTAGCGAATTTAGGTAGCGCACTGTGAAATTTATAGCGCCCAAGAGAGTTGGTAGCACCCAGTGTAGAAATCATAGCACCCAGAAAATTTGACCACGCACTGTGAAATCCGTAGCACACTCACCTTTGCACATCCATGCATGAAAACAATGGAATGAGAGAGAAATGGGGAACATCATCATATATATCGTGGCTACATTCATGACATGGCTTTGTGCTTTGGCTTGTGGACTCTGCTCGAGTTGAATGCGTGGCTAACATAGAAATTAGGCAATGTAATTTTAACTCATGGCTTAACTCTTAGACATTGAATACTACAATAGATTTGGTTTTTGGGCATATGTAACATGGTTTATGATAATTTGATAGTAATACACTTAATTTCACACATCACATATTTGATAGGCCACACACACACACACACACACACACACACACATATATATAACATAATTCATCAACTATAAATAGTT
>JASDQU010101290.1:778081-802181 GCA_032191745.1 Picea mariana
GGATTGACTCCAGAATGATCATCAAAGGCTGGAGACATGCCCCCCAAGCTTCAATTCATTCACCGACTTTGAGGTTGTCACCAATTTCTATGCTAGATGGAGAAAAAGAATACAGGTGGATGAAATGAAGGTTAAAAAATGAGACCTAACGAAAGACTCGACTCGACATCTACGAGATTTGGCGAAAAACTCAACTTGAGGGGAGAGGTGATTGTTTCATTTTTTAACGAGCTTGACACAGGAAAAGAACTATGCTCAAGGTTCCAGGTTCGATCCCCAGATTTTTGTTTCATTTTTTAACGAGCTTGCTACAGAGAAGAGAAACTATGCTCGTGATGCCCCCAACATGAAAGCTAGTGGCCTCTGTTTTATTTTTTAACGAGCTTGCAACAGAGAAGAGAAACTATGCTCGTAGTTTCTGCTTGATCATGGCTTCCAAGAGGATAATGCTTTGGAAGGGTACCATGTCAATGGATAAAACTTGGTCATGGCCTCCAGGAGATCTTCGCTAGATGGAAGATAATCACTCGAGAAGGGACACACATCAAGGGTCGTGACAGGGGTAAGGAGATCAGGCTCCAATAACCCTACCGAAGAGATCACCATGTCAACTACCGGATCCAAATCGTCGGAAGTTGAGGTCATGGGAGACAACGCCACATAATTGACATGCAGCGGGGTTGATACTGTCTGCATATAATAACCACTTAGGGAGGTAACCCAGTCGGGGCCGATGAATGAAAGTTGATCAATAGTCACAATTATTCCATCGTGAGGGAAAGATATCACACGGAAAAGGGTGGATACAAGAGCTTTCATAGCATAGACATAATCCCGCCCAAGGAGTAAAGAGAAATCCAAGGGGTCTCGGACTACCATGACATCGATAAAGACAGTTTTCCCTCCCAAAGTTATAGGAAACTGAGGAAGGATCCCTAAAGGTTGACTAGTTCCTCTGTTAAAAGCTAACAGATTCTATGTAACTGGTGCAAGCTGCGGACAACCCAAAGCATACCAAGCAATAGAAAACAAAATACTAACGGACGCACCTTCATCTATCAATGTTTGAGGAACGTCCCGACCATGAACCTGTACTGTAATCTGGAAAGGAATGTGGGAGGGAAGACGAGGTCCAGTTAGAACACCCCAATCAAAAAGGATGGATTCAGTATTCGGAGGGGGTTCCACAGAAGGAGGGGGTTCCCCCAGGCACGGTAGAGTCTGTATTAACGAGAAAAACATGGGCAGTATCGGGTTTACTCTCTAGAAGGAGAGTAGGATCGACCGATGGTTGGATCAGATCAACCAATGGTGGACTTGGATAGACCACGTTAGCACTCTTTAGAAGAAGAGTGGGATTGATCGAGGAAGGGACTGGATCAGTCACTTTGACATTCGGCAATGGAGGAATGGGATCGACTGATGCTGGAACCGAATCGACCACTTGAGTTTCATTCTCCAGGGGAAGAATGGGGTCGACGGGTAGAAACAGATCGACCGCTTTGGTGTCACTCATAAAAGGAGGAGTGGGATCGACTAAGGATGAAAACAGATCGACCACTTTGGTGTCACTCTTTTGATGAAGAGTAGGGCTGATCGATGATGGAACTAGATCAACTACTTGGGTTCTTGGTTCAACCGAGGAGGAAACTAGATTGACCACCTGATCAACCGGACTGACCGGGGATGGAACCGTATTGACCAGTCCATCAACCAATGATGGGTCGGAGGAAAGCTTACGATAACCTTTTGGAAGTTGAAGTTTTTCCAAAAGAGAAGAAGCCTCATCCATGCGAGGACAAATGTGAGAGTAATGATTACCTTTACATAACATGCAATGGAACTTGACAGTTTTCTTCTTCTTACCAACCTGAAAATCACTAGTTGGCGGGGTATCATCGACATGACCGACAGAGGCTGATGATGTGGTGGACCACATTTATAAGACCTGGGTAAGACTGGGGCAATCCCTCAGAAAGTGGTCACCCTTACAAAGACTGCAAGGGAATTTGGGTTTTGGATTGTTTCTTTTAATCTTGTTGATCTCATCAACACTCCCAGTACTATTAACAGTAACTCGTTTCTTAGAGCAAACATCTGATGTTGTTGGGGTCTTGGTCCTTTTCGGGCTCTTCTTCTTCTTCTCTTTTCATTTCTTCTTCTTCTGATCAACCTGGCTACTTGCTTTAGAGCCTTCTCTAGGAGAAGAAGGAGAAATGGAAGGAGACTTGATGGGTGAAGAAGGCGAAAAGTCAACGCGAGGTTGATGTGTGGATGGTGTATTGACATTCGAAGTATTAGGTGCAACTGAAACATTGGGAGGATTCGGGATCACCGGAGTGAGGAAAAACCGAACTGGTAATCCAATAGTGAGTCCTGGAAGACTTAGCATGGAAACATATGGAGGACCAATGTTTCCAAACGAAGGAAAGGTGTAAGGTTCCCCAGGAGAAGGGGTTCCTCCATTGGTACTCCCAGGACTTGACGCCATTAACACTGACTCAACATAAGGTCCACTAAGTAAAAGAAACAACAAACGCTTAAAAAATTTAAGAATCACAACCAAGAAAATAGGACCTTCTTTTGATGACCGTACTAGTTGGTCATGAAATCCAACGTCACGTGATCAAGTCCAGAAGGGGCGGGGATAGGGTGGAATAGTTACAATGGTGACCTGCTTAACGGACTTACGCCTTGGTGCAAGCTTCCACGCAGTAATTGTGGATTTACCCTCCAAGGAGCCCGAGTGAGTTTGACCAATGTCTGCTCCAAGTACAGTGAGACTTCCTGTCACCGTCACCTTGTGTAAGAACCTAAAGATTATGGCCACTAAGGTTACCANNGGGAACAGTCGACAGTTCGATCGGAACGTACGGGCAGGGTATCAATCCTGAAACCAACTAAGAAGCTTCCAAGTAGTAATTGTGGATTTACCTCAAATTGATCCCCATAATATGATCTGACCACCACAATCAGTTAAACCACGGAGGGTTAGTCCCCGTAGCTTACCTGAATGCAACCTTGTGCGTAACCCCTGTGTGAGAGGGGGATCCCAGGAAGACTTATACGATAACTGGATTTACTCTCCCTAACTTAGGATGCTACTGTTTGTTTTGAAAACTTTGGAGAGTTTTGCTCACAGCCTAATCCAAAGTACTACACCTATTCTACTGTTGGTGGAGGATCCTAGCAAAGGAAAATTTCTAGATAAATATTAATTAGCGTTGATTTTTATGGATGTTCTTTACGCAAAGGGGTGCATAGAAGTGAAACAAATGGAATTATGACTCAGGCCCAAAGAATGCATCGAACATGATAAGCAGTCATTTCCTTTCGATGAACATCTAGCTAAGGGAGAGAGAGAGTTCTTTCACTAACAAGCACAACTACGGAATGCCCTCAAACAATTCTTTTCTCAATTAAATCCTGATGTGATGCAAAAACGTTTAAATGCCTTCTAATATGCTCAATCAATCATGAAGATACCTTTATTGTTTGCGTATGGATGATGATCAATACAACACAATGCTTATCTTTGCTGATTATCTTCTTGGTATGGATGAGAACCAAACTAGCATAAGCAAAAATCACACAAACACTACACCCTTCGTAGCAATCAAAACTAAAAGCGAAAGACAAGAAACAATCAAAGAAAAAGCAAACTTCACACCCAAAAGCAAGAGTTGAAGAACAAATGACCTTGATCGAAATCAAGACAAAGAGGTCTATAGGCCTTTGATGACCTTCACCAGGGTTTTTACTCAACTAAAGAGAAGAGAAAAGCAATGCATAGGTTTCAAGCTTTACTCAACATAAAAAACTGAATGAAAATGGTGAAGAAGGTTACAAGATCCAATCAACAAGGTGTTTATTCTTCAAAGAGACAGATGTCAAGGGTAAATAAGGAAGAAAATTTGACTCACTAGATCACTCAGCAGAAGACACACAGAGGGAAACCCTGAAAGATGCAGTTCTAGAGGGTTTCCTGGCCAGAAAGAGGCTGGCGCTCTGTTGCCAAGGGAAAAGAGCGTTATAGAACTCTGTGTAAATCTATTAGGAGCGCTGGCGCTCTGTTAACACTATGAAAGGGGCGCCAAGGTCTAAAAGTCCCAGAAATGTCAAAAAATTTCAAAAATTGAGATCTGAGCTTGACAAATATGGTGAATGTGACAAGGTAAGGAGCCAATCAGCTCATGAAACTAATCAAAGAGGGGTGAACCAGGTCTGAAACAATCAAGGGACAAAACAAGGTCAATGAGGAGAAAAATCCAAACAAGAGGTTTCGATTCGAGGCTATCTCCCCAGTATGGTCGCCAGTTTCTGTTGTAGGAAAATCTCCCTGCAGACAGGTAGATCACCTCTAAGGCTTGAACTTAACCCTAGACAGAAAAATGCTTAGCGTGGACACTGACTTCCTTTCAAATCTATCTAAACTAATGCATGAGAAGGGAGGATAACAGAAGTACCTTTTAATCGACGTTTGTCTCTGCACGCTCCGAGTTGTGCTCCAATCCTTTGTTCCTAACTGAGTTCTGTGGAAAAAACAAGATACGACCACTTCCTACTCTATTGACATTAGCTTGAAAACAGATCTATCAATAAATGACAAGTTCATGTAACATCATACACAAACTAGAAAGAAACAGGCCAAGCGTGTCATATTAATGAGAATAACAACAGCAGTACTTACAATCGTAGATGCAAATGCGAGAGCTTCATCAAGTCCTCTTCGTCTAAACCTTGCCTGAAAGATCCACAACCTGGATAACAGCAGCTTCACTGATCACTCTCCTGTAAGAAGGCGAAAAGTCGACGTGAGGTTGATGTGTGGATGGTGTATTGACATCCGAAGTATTAGGTGCAACTGAAAAATTGGGAGGATTCGGGATCACCGGAGTGGGGAACAACCAAACTGGTAATCCAATAGTGAGTCCTGGAAGACTCAGCGTGGCAACATATGGAGGACCAACGTTTCCAAATGAAGGAAAGGTGTAAGGTTCCCGAGGAGAAGGGGTTCCTCCATTGGTACTCCCAGGATTCGACGCCATTAACACTGACTCGACCTAAGGTCCACTAAGTAAAAGAAACAACAAACGCTAAAAAAATTTAAGAATCACAACCAAGCAAATAGGACCTTCTTTTGATGACCGTACTAGTTGGTGATGAAATCCAACGTCGCGTGATCAAGTCCAGAAGGGGCGGGGATAGGGTGGAACAGTTACAATGGTGACCTGCTTAATGGACTTACGCCTTGGTGCAAGCTTCCACGCAGTAATTGTGGATTTACCCTCCAAGGAGCCCGAGTGAGTTTGAAAAATGTCTTCTCCAGGTACAGTGAGACTTCCTATCACCGTCACCTTGTGTAAGAACCTAAATATTATGGCCACTAAGGTTACCAATTCGCAGTCAGCCCTTGGGTGGGAACAGTCGACAGTTCGATCCGAACGTACGGGTAGGGTATCAATCCCGAAACCAAATAAGAAGCTTCCATGCAGTAATTGTGGATTTAACTCAAAGTGATCCCCATAATATGATCCGACCACCACAATCAGTTAAACCACAGAGGGTTAGTCCCCGTAGCTTACCCGAATGCAACCTTGTGCGTAACCCCTCTGCGAGAGGGGGATCCCAGAAAGACTTATACGATAACTGGATTTACTCTCCCTAACTCAGGATGCTACTATTTGTTTTGAAAACTTTGGAGAGTTTTTCTCACAGCCTAATCCAAAGTACTACACCTATTCTACTATTGGTGGAGGATCCTAGCAAAGGAAAAGTTCTAGATAAATTTTAATTAGCGTTGATTTTTATGGCTGTTCTTTACGCAAAGGGGTGCATGGAAGTGAAACAAATGGAATTATGACTCAGACCCAAAGAATGCATCGAACATGATAAGCATTCATTTCCTTTCGATGAACATCTAGCTAAGGGAGAGAGAGAGTTCTTTCACTAACAAGCACAACTACGGAATGCCCTCAAACAATTATTTTCTCAATTAAATCCTGATGTGATGCAAAAACTTTTAAATGCCTTCTAATATGCTCAATCAATCATGAAGATACCTTTATTGTTTGCGTATGGATGATGATCAATACAACACAATGCTTATCTTTTCTAATTATCTTCTTGGTATGGATGAGAACCAAACTAGCATAAGCAAAAATCACACAAACACTACACGCTTCGTAGCAATCAAAACAAAAAGAGAAAGACAAGAAAAAATCAAAGAAAAAGAAAACTTCACACCCAAAAGCAAGAGTTGAAGAACAAATAACCTTGATCGAAATCAAGACAAAGAGGTCTGTAGGCCTTTGATGACCTTCACTAGGGTTTTTACTCAACTAAAGAGAAGAGAAAAGCAATGCATAGGTTTCAAGATTTACTCAACAGAAAAAACTCAATGAAAATGGTGAAGAAGGTTACAAGATCCAATCAACAAGGTGTTTATTCTTCAAAGAGACAGATGTCAAGGGTAAATAAGGAAGAAAAGTTGACTCACTAGATCAATCAGCAGAAGACACACAGAGGGAAACCCTGAAAGATGCAGTTCTAGAGGATTTCCTGGCCAGAAAGAGGTTGGTTCTCTATTGCCAAGGGCAAAGAGCGTTATAGAACTCTGTGTAAAGCTATTAGGAGTGTTGGCGCTCTGTTAACACTATGACAGGGGCGCCAGGGTCTAAAAGTCCTAGAAATGTCAAAAAATTTCAAAAATTGAGATCTGAGCTTGACAAATATGGTGAATGTGACAAGGTAAGGAGCCAATAAGCTCATGAAACTAATCAAAGGGGGGTGAACCAGGTCTGAAACAATCAAGGGACAAAACAAGGTCAATGAGGAGAAAAATCCAAACAAGAGGTTTCGATTCGAGGCTATCTCCCCAGTATGGTCGCCAGTTTCTGTTGTAGGAAAATCTCCCTGCGGATAGGTAGATCACCTCTAAGGCTTGACCTTAACCCTAGAAAGAAAAATATTTAACGTGGACACTGACTTCCTTTCAAATCTATCTAAACTAATGCATGAGAAGGGAGGATAATAGAAGTACCTTTTAATCGACGTTTGTCCCTGCATGCTCCGAGTTGCGCTCCAATCCTTTGTTCCTCACTGAGTTCTGTGGACAAAACAAGATACGACCACTTCCTACTCTATTGACATTAGCTTGAAAATAGATCTATCAATAAATGACAAGTTCATGTAACATCATACACAAACTAGAAGGAAACAGGCCAAGCGTGTCATATTAATGAGAATAACAACAACAATACTTACAATCGTAGATGCGAATGCGAGAGCTTCGTCAAGTCCTCTTCGTCTAACCCTTGCCTGAAAGATCCACAACCTGGATAACAACAACTTCAATGATCACTCTCCTTTGGCTGACTGTAAGTTTCCTCCAAGATCATAAGTTTCACATATTCAATTCTTCCTCCAGCACCACTTATGATATCATAAGTTTGGTGTAATTCTGCATTTCCCATCCTTTTTTCACCATTAGAAAGATTTCTTATATAGCCTTGGAGAGGCTCAACAATCTTGAGATATCCTTGGTGAAGGTGAGGATTTTCCTCCTTCAGTTGAGGATCTGCCCTAAGATCATGGCTAGACTAGGGATTCGAGCTCAAATGCTTTCCAAGAATGAAAAGACGCTTCCCCCATTCATCTCAACAGCTTAACAACCGCCCAGAATAGGTAGCTCTCCCTCAAAAGGGCCATCAGAGCATTGTAGCGCTCCCTGGTAGGCTTTAGGGGGCGCTAGCGCTCTCAAAATCTATAGTGCTCCCTCAAAAGGGCCAGGGGAGCGTTATAACACTCCCTGACAGTGTATGGGGGAGCGTCGGTGCTTCGAGATAGTGTAAGGGGGAGCGCTCCTCTCCAAAAACTCATTTTTTGAGCTTCTTTCAGATGGCAAAATGTTTGCAAGCCTGTTGACTCATTTCTCCTCTTCCAAATCATATGTTTGAGGTGTTTCGAGTGTCTTTCTCATGTCGTTATAGGCATGACATAGGCATCATGGCAATATGCTTTCCTAACACTTTATGACACTTGTGAGCAACATGCGACACTTGCGACCTTGTGAGCAAAATGCGACACTTGCAACCTTTGTAATGACGACACTTGCGACACTATCAAAGTGAGTAATTTTGATGTGTAACAAGACGAGCCCAAGTGGCCCTGAATTCATATACCTTGATGAAATTACTAGGTTATACAACCATGTGTTTGCAACGCCACCAGCTAGATCGTCGACAGGTGTTTCGGTTCAACTAGAGATAGTCAAAACATTATGGAGGACAAGTTCATCAAACCCCTTAAGTGAGCTGATAAAAATATATGATGATGATGAGAGCTCGAAGGTGTCCCTTATGACCCGTATGCATATTGAAGAGGAAAAAGAGACAGAAAAGACATCTTCCCCAGTTCTCGATTCTAATATTCAAGGACTCCCATAGACTGAACAAGATGTCGAGAGTGTGTTAGACACTAATTTTTCTAATGCACCACAAACATAAATGGACAGTCTTAAAGACGGGTCAAGTTCGGGTGAACAAAATGAGGAAGTTCTGCAACAGGAAATCGATGTTTCAATGATCGATGATCAAATAAGTACCAAGCATACCCCCAATGCCTCAGTTTCAATCAAAACTCAAATCCCCGATGAGTGACAGACAAAAGTTGAGCCTTCAGAACATAGGGAGTAAGTTTGATAACCCATCCCTGAACAAGTATATACCATCAGGAGTCTAGGAAATACACTCACATGGGGGGATCAACAGATTCCCGAACCTGTGGATGAAGTAGTTGACATACAAGCTATATCTTATGATCAGAAAAGGAAGGCTATCATCCAAATAACCACCAATAAGAGGAGGATTACTCTAGATCACTCCATCCTCATCACCACGGAGGAAAACTTTATCAACACCGAGCATGCTAAGACATCTGAACTCATCAGTGTAGGGATGGAGATCACAGATGCCAGCCTAGAAGAGCTAAAAAAGATGAAGAGGAGTTGGTTTCCGCTCTAACGGAATTGGAAAATTTGCACCACTTGGAGAAGTATTACCAGGACACTACACAAGTTGTGGTGTACCTAAGGAACGAATTCAAGGAGGCCTACAAAAAGTTTACAGATGAACGAAACCTATTCACTGCAAGGATAACCGAGCTTCAGGAAGACACCCTCATGGAAATTGTGACGTGAAAATACATGGAGAGATGGTATGAGAAAGAACAATAAGCCGTACAAAGAATCGAATATATCGACGCGGTGAAAAAAGGCCGAGATGTCGAAGATCATGACATCCGGGTGCTAATGGAAAGAAACATTGACCGCATAAGGGAATTGGGTGAGTATTGGGTCAAGATGTCCCAGGAACCCCATCGAGAAGTCTAAGAAAAATGGGCCAAGTGCGAGAGAAACTAGATCAAAATCAATTGGGTGATGAAAGACATCATAATCCTTGAGTTTGGCATTCCCAATGACTTTGTCGACTTGCGTGAAACACTCATATCACATAGAAAGCAAGATTCACAATGGGCCTAAGAAATAGCAAAGGTGGCAGACATAGCGCCAGGTTAGGTGCGAAAGTTTATGGAACACCCGATCAAAGCTCGGGCTATGCTACAACAGTTAAGTGCCAATATAGTCAAGTATCAAGCACATGTGGTTGAGATAAGAGAGCTTTACTTGACCACGATGGAACAACATATATTCCCATATGCCAACACTTGTGAATAACTATTAATCAAGTGGTCGGAGTATGAGAAGAGTCAACCTCTCAAGTGATATCTTGAGATGACTCAGAAAAAATCATAGGAGAATTCCATATGGAGAATTTTTTTTTTCTTATCTACACTTTAGTTTTTATTTTTTGTTAATTTTATGTTATAAATAAGAGCATCGACTGATTAGTTAAAGTTCGATGGTTGTTGCAAGAAACTCTCATTTTTTGTTTTGTTAATAACTATTTCGGAGATGCCTTTAATTGATAAGTCCTTTTAGAACCAGAGAAAAACTTGTGTTTTCATCAAATGTGTGTATGATTGGATGTGGAGAAGAATTATTTCTTATTTCATCTCATGAGTGGAGGCATTAACGAGTAAGATCTATTCAATCTGTTGATAAGTTATCTGATTCAATGTTTTACAGTTCTTGTCTTTAATGATGAAAATAATCCATTGTGTTATTATGTGATTAACGATTAGAGTTGAATGAATTATTTTACTTGTCATTGTTTATCACATGCATGTGTTTCTTCTGATAAGTTGTTCCCAGTCAGTAATTGGAATACCCGCATGGTTAACATACTAGTACTATGCCTTTGGTAGATGATCATTGTCTGCATGCTAGGGTGTAAGGGTTATCCCAAGCTCAGCCTCTTCTCCAGTAGTTAATTTTGTTCCCATTTTTGTTTCTTGGTTGGTTTATACTGGCCCTATCTTATATCAGTCCTAACTAAGAGAAAATAAAAAAAATGAGAACATGTGAATCGAAGGAGAAATCCGTCACAAGAAAAATGTAAATCCCATCGATTATTTTGTCCAGATTGCAAAATTTGGAGAACCATTCCACCATTAAATGTTGTAGAGTCTAATTGGGCCTCGGTGGTGGGTTTGGTTCCTATTGTTGAGTTAAAGGGATTTAGGACCCATCGACATAATTGGCGCTAGAAGGAGGGTCTGAAGAATGAATGGTTGAATGCATATTTCATATAATATTTCAGACATCCTGTAGATTCAAAATATCCCACATGCATGGCTAGTCATTCCCAAGACATCCCACACACATTGAATACTCCTGAAATGAGTAACTCAAACTAGCTTGAGGAAGAACACATGTACCCTAACATACCTTATGCTCTCCCTCACGAGGAATTGAATAAATTCATAAGAATAACAAGAGAATATGCTCGACATATTGGTGCATTGTCCTTAGCTTTGATACTTCCTCGAAGAAAACAAGTGAGAAGACAAGTGGTCAATACCCCCGACTAGGGTTTTGCGCACATAGTAGAAGACTTGATACATTTGTCTCTCATTGAAATCGAACATCCTCTTAATCTAATCCATGAAACTCCAATCGACGACCAAGATTTGTCCCTTACTTTCTAAACTTGTTGGTGGAACCCTGCTAGGATCCTATCTTCCTCCCTGATCATCAATTGATTCATCTTGTCCTGTACTGCACCGTGTTCTGTCATGTTCGTAATTTTTTCTACGCACAGACTAGGTACCAAAAATTCTAATGGCCCCATTGCTTCTTTTCCATATACCAATATGAATGTCATGTGTCCTGACAACCTCTTGCGTGTGGTCCTGTATGCACACAATACCGCTGGTATTTTTAGGTCCCAATCATCCCTGTTAACATTGAAGATCTTCCTTAGTTCATTTTTAGGGATTTTGTTAAAGGCTTCTACTGTTCCATTCGCTTGTGGATGATAAGGTGTACTCTTTTGGCGATGGAGTTAAAATTCCTCAGTCAGATCCTTAATAGTGTTTTTAATGAAGTGAGTTCCTTGGTCGCTCATCAAAATCCTTGGGCAAACAAATCTAGTGATCACATGTTCAAATAGGAAGTTTGTTGTTGTCTCTGCATTGCAATCTTTGACTGGTGTTACTTCTTCCCATATTAATAGGTATTATGTTGCAGTGATAATGTTCCTTTCTCCCATCCTCTTTGTTGGTGGGTTAATTGGTCCCACAAAGTCTATTGCCCATTTTTTGAATACCTGCAACGTTACCTATGGTCGCAGTGGAATCTATTCCCTTCTATTCATCCTACCAACCCTTCCTTCCTTAGAGTGTTCAACAACCCTAGGATTCTCTCAATGCTTCCAACACTCCATACTGTGTTTCTCCTGTGCACACTCGCACTTGCTCTATGCCCTCTTGGCAGAGTATTACAGAGTATTTAACAACTTTTCATTGTGCTCTCTCCCACATAGTATTTCTTTCCAAGGTATTTAACAACCTTGAAAATTCCCTACGAGTCTGTGGATTACCCTGGTGTTCCCTCCTGGAAGCTTCTCTTCTGACTCGAATGAGTTTAGACACACACTCCTTGCGTCGGCTCATAGGGTCTCAACTCTCTGTCACACACTCCCCGCACTTATCCTAGAGAACCATAACTGATTCAAAACACTCAAATATATAAGATTATAACTCTATCCCTGCATATGATTTATAACATACATCTACAGTGAAAACGCATATGAATGACATTTACAACTAAACATCCATTACACATAAATTGATAAATAGGAAAATATGTTCTTTTTCTATTAATGGTGGAATGTCCATTACAATATGTGAGTCCAGACTACAACTGAGTCTCAGCCCTCTCTTTCCTCTATATCCTATATCCTACATATGCTCTACTGGAAACAATACAAGATTTTATACAAGAGGGTTTCGACGAGCTTCCCTCCAAGCTAAGCTAGTGGTGTCTAATCACCATTAAAAACGCTTGACTAATGAGGAATATTACAATGATGGAAATCTGATCCTAATCAGATACAGATCCCTCCTACCATCAACCACTTAATGGCGACCTCATCTATAACTCGTGTGAAGGCACAACTTGGCTCTACCAACCTATCAGCATTAATATCCTTAATCACGATTTAGATTTTTGAAGGAAAAAATGAGAGGGAGACACCTCTCCCTTCCTTGAATGCATACCACTCATGCTAATCATCTGGTGCATGCTGAGGTGGAGCGATTATCCTGCATCATGGAGTGTCATCATGCACATGAGAGTATAGTGAGGAGAGGGAACATGGACATAACATTCATCCATGTGAACCTCACAGATGCTCTAGTTGCAGGAAGACATGCTATGGGCCTATAGGGCCCAGTGGACATCATAGCTTCATGGAGGAGGTTAGTATATGAACCCTCTCTATGTTCTTCATCATTATATATATATTTTTTATTTTGTGTATTTATATAGATATTTGATTGTATGTTGTTTTTTAGTTTTTGTGTCTCAAAAACAAACCCTCTACACCTATGCGTGCCTCAATTCCTAGCCCCACCAGTGATGCACTAGTAGAGGCATCATGTTCATTGGGTGCACTGTACACATAGGTATGTATCACATTTGATAGATTCATCATAGTCATTTCTTTATTTTATGACATCCTCAAATTTTTTATATGTTCTCTTGTTTCTATAGGATTTGGCACCAGGCGATCTCAGGGATTTTCCATATGGGATGGAAAAGTCACCATTATCATAGGTATCACGTGTAAAGTTAAATATCATATAATTCTCAAATTGTTTTTGTTTATGTTTTTGAATTTTACTATTTGGTACTTGTTGAAACAAATTTTAAAGTTTTTATTTTTAAGACTAAAACTTTCCTTTTTCAGGTTTCGTCTTTTCATAAAGCATGACTCTCGCTATCATTTCCAAAAGCCCGATACCGAAATCCCGATTAGATTTATTCTTTAAATAATCAAAGGAAAAAACCAAAAGTGTTTTAAAATTCCCGACGTGCATTCTGTAAAGTTATTTTTAATCACAGTATTTTAAACCCTAAAGGAGTTGACTAATAATCTTTAAAACTTTCAGGATTTGGGACTACTCAAATCATATTTTTTCCATACAAATTGAATCAAGAAATCCCGATCCCCGATTTCTCGAAATAATGGAAGTTATTTTTTCATCCTGATTAATTAATTCATTAATGCGAAGGTTAAGGCCTAACTTAATCTCGTCAAGATTTCGCAATTTCGGGAATTGGGGTTTAGCAATGACATACCTCATGTATCCACGATTCTTGAAACCACGAAACGCGAAGTCTCAAACCATAATCAACATTTAAACTGAACTAACTCTATTTTAAAAACACAATTAACGGTAATTAAACTTCTTTTCTTCTTTTCTTATTTTCGGTATCGTTGAATGAAATCTTTCGAATTTTGAATCTGAGATTGCCAAAATATGGCCACAATTAATAAAAAGATAACTAATAAATGATGTGACACTAATGTGTTTCTCAAAAATATTCTTTGCATTAAATGTATCTAATTACGGGTTAGCTACGTCAGTGTTTTCGTCATAAAAAAAGTTTAAGGTGAATTAAAAGTCTGTGTTCCAAAACCTATGCTTGTTCTATCTTTTGAAGGTAATTCGCATTCGGCCAAGATCAGACACTTCTTTTCTGTGATAGGTTTTCCATATAACATAGAGCTATGGCACCAAAGAAAGCACCGAAGAAGAGTGAAGATACAGAGGAGATGTGTAACCCAGAAGGAGATATCATATCAGATACTACGCCACATGCCATCGACTCAATTAAATCCTGGAGAGAAATCTATGAACTCCTGGATTACGAAATCAAAAATTCTCCTGCTAATTTTGAGAATCACCTTCGAGATATAGCATAATCGGAGCTTCATAAGATCGCAGGACACCCTCGGCCCATGGCATACAATGACATGATCAATTGGGCCTTGGAGAAGTTTGATATCCCGACAAGAAGCATTTTAAAAGATTCAAGTGGTCGTTGTCGGCTCATTTGGGCCAGAGCATATACAAGTAATGTACAAACTCTCAACAAATCCTAAGTACATTTATAATGCCGAATTTACAGCTGCGTTTCAAAGGAAAGAGTGTACTGAGGCAGACCGAACTTATCTCGATTTAATCAAAGAATTGTGGAGATGTCCATCGAAATTTAGGGCTGCTACCCATGGAATTTATGCCACAACATCTTTGAATGAGTACATGGTCTATGTAGCCATTATGTTGTGTAGACTCTTCGGGAAAAAGAATCCCTGCCATTTCCTCGCAGAATGGGTGCCCTTTTTAGAAGAAGCATCAGAAGGATACACTTTTATCTAGAGTAAGATTTTGTCTGATAACCTAGCCCAAGAAGTTTCAAATTACAGAGTTGCAAGATCTAAAGGTTAGCCAGTGGCCTTTTACATGTCGACGTACATCATGGATGCAATCTTCTTTGTAACTCCATTTCCCCTGATGAATTGGAGTTGGAACATAACCTGCCCTGAACCCATTCATGTGTATTTCTCTGTGCCATGGGAAGAAAATGCTAAGAATGCGTTTTACGAAATCTATCATTTCATAGTAATTCCAATGTATAAAATGTTTTATGGTTGTGAACCCCCTTGCATTTCTGAGACAGTCTCAAAAAACCTTAAAGAAATAGCCGATTGGTTCATCGATGAAAACTTCTTTTACATTAGGGTTTATGGGTGCTCAATCCCCCCTCATGCACTTCCAAAATTTCTCCCAGACAGGCTGGTATTGAGGGAGGTAGCACACCAAATAGTGAAAGGCGGTATCAGAATAGAGCTAAAGGTGGCTCAAAAGAAGTCCTAGCCAATCTTCCCTATACATATCAGGAAATTTTCATTGCAAAACCTAGGACATTCTAAAGTGGAAGCTGAAGCACTAGAAGAAGTTAAACTTGTAAATATCGAACATAAAAAACATGACCCTTATCAAATAGTGAACAAACATTTGATGCACTGCAATATGAAATCTTATGAACGTGAAAATTTTGTTTATGATGATATATTCAAAGAGGTTAAAGCCTATGAGGAGGTATTGAACAGGGTATGGGCCTTATTACCCGACTTATAGACTGGTTTCATGTCCTTCTAGAGTCACAGGTGAAGTTGTTTGCCAAATATTTTGCAGGGTGAATCCACGACCCCCCTCCAGAGTAAGAAGGGCCTCCCCCAGGTTTTGAAACAGAGTTATAGGATACAACAACTGTAAAAGGAAATATAAAGGAGAATGAAATGCCTTCACAAGAAACAAAATTTCCTCAGATAGAGAAATCAGAGTCAAGGAAAGATAAGGAGTTGGAAACATCCCCAGAAATCCTTGAGGATTTTCCCAAAAAAGTAGGAGGAACAACATCAACAGAGCTTGGAATTCCTATTACTTCTTTGACCCCACTGCATTCTACCTATGGAAAACCCCAAATGGGAGCTCTATATGTTAGTGATCTTGAACCTATTTCTAGGGACGAAATTCCTTCATTTGATTATTTTTTCAGTAAAAAGAGGAAGGCTATCCTGAAACAGAAATGCAGCCAAGAGGAGACATGATGATAAAAAAACACAACATCATTGTAGATGGACAAAAATTTGAAGAGGGGGAATTTTCCATAGAAATAGCAGGCACAATGGGAGCCTTAACATCGAAAAATTTATACTCTATGGGTAATTTGAGAACTATGTTGCAATAGAAAGATCATATGATAGCTCTGCTACAAAGACAATTAAAGGAGACTGAAAGAAGTATTAGTCAGGAGATAAACAAGGGTCTAGAATGAGACAGATTCAATGACATTCAAGAGATTCAAAAACTGAAAGCAAGCTTAAATGAAGCAAACCTGAAGATATAGGTCAGTCAAGCATAGGTAAAACAACAAGAAGAAATGAATAGACAATTACAAAATAAGATTAATTCCATTCAAAATCAAGTGGTAGAGCTTGAAATCTTCCATGCCCGAAATACATACAAAGATAGAAAAAGAGCAACAAGGAGTGTTTTTTAAGATGGAATTTATTCAGAATTACTTTCAGGAAGCAAGTAAATCCTTGGAGAGTATTCTCCTGAAAGAGAGAGAAGTGAAAGTAGTCAGAACAACTTTTCAAAAAGCAATGGCTCTTTCAACAAAATAGGAGGTTAGAGAGACTCAAAAGATATTTGTTTTAGAGAAGATTAAAGGTGATACAATGCTCAAGGTGTGGGAGGCAAACCTCGCAGAAAACAAGAGAATAACCAGAGAGGTTTATGACAACTGTCAAGGAATTTTCAACCTTTTAGAGAAAGCTTCATTGAACATTGGAAGAAACAACTGTCCAAGGTTGTTAGGAGAAATTACCATTGGTAAGCATCAGTTAATATTCAAGGAGGATCTGGAAGAAATTCAAGTAGAGATCCCAAAAATAAAGGTAATCAATGTCACTCAAATTGACAAATGGATAGTGATGCCGAACTTAATTACAAACTATTAAGTTCATGAGAAAGATAATCGAAGACCGTATGCCTAAACTATAGAGAAAGATAATCGATAGCATTACTTTGTTATTATTTTACTATTCTCAAATTACTTCAAGTATAGGAAACAAACTCTACCGTTATTATGTTATTATTTTGAGTTCCAAAACTCCTTTTCTATTTCATCCCTCAAAACTGAAACAAAAAATCTTTAAACATTTTATAATTCAATAAAAGTTTACTCCCCATGACTATCCCAAATAATAGACTGCCTAACATAGAACCCGGCCTTCAAGATCAAACTAGTATTGCTTTGAACTTATTTAATACTATCCTGCAAACAACAACTACCTGACTTGAATTAGAATGCTCGTGGGCAGTTATCGAGAGAGATATCAACATCCAAGAACAATGGGAAGCTAGACATAGACAGTTGAGAAACCAACTCTGATTTACCCTTCACAATTGATTCTTACCCCTTAATTCTCTTTATCTTTTTGGATGCCTTGACGGTATACTTTAGAGCCTTAAAGTATAAACTCAGGAACAATAATACTAATAGTTCAATTTTATTCATATTTATGTATGCCGCCAATATATTTGCTAGGTATAGTAGTATTGCACCCCCTTGGAACCTCGACGTTGCTTCTAGGTTTTCTTTCTCCAGGCCTAGGGTGTTGGAATCACTTGTACAACCTGTGAGGGCCATGTTAACATCTTTGTTTTTGGTGTAGGGTTAAAGGTATTTTCTGATTTTTTAGAGTCATGTCTTAGTCTTGGGAAGACCAAGACATTCCTAAATGTGTCACAACCGGTGGTTTTTTTTTCATAAGGTGATTTAAAGGCCTTAGGCCATTGATCAAATAAAGGAAAATATGCATCTCAAAGGAGAGTCTATTCATAGGCCTGAGTCTAAAAGGTTTATGTGTCTATTTCATAATACACCATCATGAAAGACAAGGAATCGAAGGGGTAAGAGGTCATCCCAAGTTTTTGTTTATGTCATAGAATGTATGGGAGGAATGAATTTGATGTTAGTGAATGGTTTTCACAAGGATGACAACATAAAACATTTTTTGGACACAGTTGTTGTTCTGACTGATAAACTTTCATACACAACATTTGCGTAGGAAGTTTTTGGTACACAAATGTTGTAGACTCATATGATTAAAAAGGACAACATGAAGTGAAAGGAATATGATTTTTGAGGTAAATACATGTTCCCAGTCATTTTCTTCCACCTGGATCTGCACGAGTTACACCATGATGGAGTTTGCTACGCAAATTTGCTACACAAATGTTGTAGGTAGCACTTGCGCAACAATAGCTTAGATTTGCTACACAAATGATGTAGGCACACATGATTAGAAACAATAGTGGGAGGTGATGAGAATATAGTTTTGAAATAATTATAGGTTTCGAGCAAGTTTCTACCACCAAAATTTCCACAAGTTTCAAGAAATATCAAGTGCACTACGTAAATTTGCTACGCAAAGTCTGCAGGGTGTGCTATGCAAGTTTTGGGAATGAAATTTTTTGCAGTCATCTTCAAGATCACATTCCAAACAACTAGAAAGGATTTTGGAAAAAAACAGATAGGTTTTCATCAAGCATGATCTCAGTAACAAAAACCTCTCTCGCATTTTACATAGGTGTCATATTTTGAGACATTCAAATGAATATTTACGATCCATTTTTCCAAATTTTAGCATTTATTGTTTTCCTGTTTAGTCATCATATTTGGGCGCAGATTCTAAGAATTTGGAGAATACGTTTTGAAAACCAAAAGAGGTTTGTCTCAAGAATGGACCCAGTAGCAAAAAACTCTTTTATTTTTTAGAGATGTTTTGTTATTTGGAAGATATGAAATGATCATTGAGGCCTATTTTCCAGAATTTCGCCAAGCCAGATTTGCTGACATAGTTATAGAATCTTTGAAATTCAAATTGATGGTCCTCCAACTTAGCAAGGTGGATCCAAAATTGATATGGATATTGAATCTTGGATACTCTCCTATTAGATCCAATGATTTTCTCTTTAGTTCACACATTTTTAGTTGGTCAAAAATCAAACCCTAGATAGTAGGATATGAGTAGAGTTTTGGCAAATATTCTTTCCTAAGCTATTGTAACAACTCTATATTTTTGGAAAAGATGGATTTCAAATTACTTAGGCTAGAATATGATATTTATCTATATATTTGAGCAGTTTGAAGGTGCAAAGGAGGGGGGATTTTTCATAAAGTATAGTCATTTTGATCCTTATTGTAATATTATTTAAATCTGAATGAAATACAAATGTAGAAGTCCTGAACTTTTTATGAAAAATATTTTAATGGGGGTGTTTTGAAGTCTATAGTCTTATCTTTGTATGTAATTTTTGTGCCCTTACTTTAATCTTCATTTTCTTCTGTTTAAATTGGATAATTAAAGGGTCTAGAATTCATCTAATGGTGCTTTAGACTCAAGTG
The DNA here is from genome assembly GCA_032191745.1 of Picea mariana. Lineage (NCBI taxonomy): Eukaryota > Viridiplantae > Streptophyta > Pinopsida > Pinales > Pinaceae > Picea > Picea mariana. Next base: position 797,535 of record JASDQU010101290.1, read on the forward strand.
GTTTAACCTATGTTTCTATTATTAACTAGGTGAGAATTCATCTTTCATAGTTCTTTGATTATTTTATATGCTTATTTTCCTCTTCCACCCTACACAACCAAACTCAAAATTGAAATTTCATCACCTAATTTAGCCTTTGTTCCTCTGGAAATTTCTACCTACCAGTCATTGTTTTCATTTGTTTTCAAATATTGAATCTATTTCCCAATGGTAATTAATCTCTTTCTTTTCCTACCATATATTTAAAACAAAAACAAGCCTATCTTATATCAGAATATGACCTCTGAGTGTTAATCTTGTATATTTCTTGAGTGTGAAAGCATTTTGATTTTTTGAGAGAGCCCTCTCTGATTTTATAGGTCAGAATACAATCCAAATCTGGTGTAACAACCCTCCTCATTATGACGATCCAACTCTAGTAACTAGTGCAAGATTTCTTTTTTCTTTTTGTTTTAAAAGTGTGTGTGTGCGTGTAGAAGTAACAGACTCACTTGAATCTACGTCGCCACCCGAAAACCGACAAGACTCAACCACGAAGATTGTGACAAGAAGCCGCAAGGCGCACAACAAGTAACTGCAAGCAAATAACACCCAAGACAAGGTGCCCCAGAACAACTTCAACAATAACGACATACTGGGTTAGGTACCGTACGAACACAGAAGGTAGAATCCATGGTAGTAGTTTACTATTTCTGCACAGGAAAGCAGGGCGTTTAATCTTAGTCCTCTGCTCCGGAGAGAGAGGAGGTCAAATAAGCTCCTAGCCGACTGCTCAGGCCGAAACTAGTAATCCCCTAAGGTGTGTCGCAAGAGTGGAACCCTGCCTTTAAAGGGCCCGAGACTCTTGATACGGAACTGGATTCTTGACGCAGGGAAGCACACAGACATAATTACTAAAGCTACTAAAGGTGTCTACATCTCTCCCGACACAAGCAGACCACACATTGCAATACCACCAAGTACTATAAAATCAGGGACAATCATGACCTCTACGGGAGACGCACGTCAGGAGGACTCTAATATCGACCAACCACTATTGAGACCCAAAGACATCAATCAAGATCAGTTTCTCCCTTAATTATCATTAACCAACGAAGACTTTATCCTAAGGTAAAAACCAATAATCTCAACCCCCATTATTTAGTTATAAGGTCAGTAGGCACTAGTTCAGGGACAAGCAAGAAGCACAAGCGCATTGCATTTTTCTTTTAATTGCCATAACTGCGCAATGTTATCATACCATAATGGTAAACCCTCGAACATTTACAATCTCCATATATCTTGCCTTTCCTACCAATTATTACCATATTGCAATAACCTTACAAAATAATAGCATTGCAATTTAAACATCATCATTAGCATTTCCATTTAAACAATATTCACATTGCAATTCAACATCATCATTAACATTTCAAATTAAGCCAATAAGAACATTGCGATCTAAACATCATCATGAACATTCAGCTAACAATTATTAACATTGCAACTTAAGCATCCTCATTAACATTGCAATTAAACAATTACTTAACATTGCAATTCAACCAGCATTAACATTTCAATTAATAATATTAATATTGCAATTAATCAATTACTTAACCTTGCCATTCAACCAGCATTAACATTTCAATTAATAATATTAATATTGCAATTAATCAATTACTTAACATTGCAATTCAACCAGCATTTACATTTCAATTAAATACTTTTAACATTGCAATTAAATGGCTCTAACTCTCACCTAATTTGTATCGTCAACAATGGAATCATCATATCGTTACCATACATTGACAATTATAATTGAATGGGGATATTAAACGGCGATACTAAAACCAACTGCTAACATGGTAAGATTGAACCCTAATATTAGATGATAATATTAAAACTAAATATTAAACTATAATGTTAACTACAATATTAAAACACCATACCACCCACAAATGAAACCATCATATAAACCTTAAATTAAACCGCATTATTAACCACTTAATAATGTACTGCTTAATATTAACCATAAGGTCAGCCCTTAATATTAAACCCTAGTATTGCTATTGCAAATTAAACAAGTAATGTCATGGCAATTAAACAAATATTAAAATTGCGGCTTAAAACAATATTAATATTACTATTTAACATGTATTATCATTGCATTCAATTTAAACAATATAACATTGCCGACATCAAGTGTACTCTTTGCAAATTAACAAATATTAATTAAAATCATGGCGAATAATTCGGTGGAGGGTAATTGTGTGGAATTGGTGCAAATTAAATTTAAGTATACCTTTGCAATAAATGACCATGCCGAACCGCTAACTAACTCCCAAATACAATAATAAAGACGTCCATACCCTAAATGATAAACAACTAAAGAATTAAACCCCCCCCCCTTTTTTTTAAATGAATAATGAACGAATAAAGCCCGTCTTAATGACAAATGAAGAACCAATCTTGCTTTACATAAAAAAAAGGCATAGCCCATCTAATCCACCATCATCATTTATTGCATTTTAAACCCTAATAACATTAAGAATACAAGGTTATCTTGGCAAATTAAGCACCAGCAGTGTATTGCATTTTAACAATAATAACATTAATTTAAACAGGGTTAACGTGGCTGCTTACGCATCATCCTTATATTACATTTTAGACAATAATAACATTAAGTAAACTAGGTTAACATGGGAATCATCATTTATTGCATTTTAAACCCTAATCTAAATAAAACAAGGTTATTCTGGCAACTTAAGCATCATCCTTAAACTCAGAAATTAAAACTTAGAATCTAGGGTTCTCAAGATCCTCGGCCAGCGCACAAGTCAGAGCCACATTAACGCAGAGGTAAGGGAGGAGGGAACGCGTGGGCCACCCTCTGCTACAAGCGAGTTTTTCAAAGGGGCAAGGGGAACGCGCAGGTGAGGGCAACGACGGTCTGTTGGAAATGCTGTTGAAGGTAAATTAACACGCTAGGTTATGGAAGGCAGAAGGAAGGTTTAGGTTCAGTCTCCTTCATGCAGGCTCAGCACCCCAAGGATTCAGCTTGCATGGCGCCTGGTGAATAAGGCAGCCATCGCTCCCAACGCAGGAACACTTTAAATTATTATCAGGCAGTGAGATTAAAGGCTGGCTGGGAGCAGGCACCAGTATAATTTCATTTAACGGCTTTGAAATTTGTTACATGGTTAATACATGAAATAAATGAAGGAGATAGTAGGTGCTTATTACATGAATCCAAATAAACGAAGGAGATAATGGGGTATTTTATTAAGGCACAATCATCAAGACAACGAACTAATTGATGCACCTTAACATAGTTGACACCCATACCTGCAACATACATTGTTTTAAAGTAGAATGAGAGGGCACAAGGATTGAAGCCATGGTCATTATAGTCACAAAAATTTATTACAAGCGAAGACTTCTGCCATCTCAATTCTTTTAAGAATCTACCTTTTCATTTTCAATAAATTTATTAAGGATACCCAACAAGAATCACTCAACATGCAATTGTCCTGAAGGTGCAAATACAAGGTGATGGAAGAGCTACTATATGAAACTAACAATTAGGAAAATGATCTTTACTACCACTTTTTAATCTAGCTGTAAGTAACCGATTCATATAATAACAACTACAAGACCGTACTTCAATATCCAGATCTCACCAACAAGGAGGTTACTGCCCAGAATTTGAGAAATTAAAAAAAAAAAGACGCAGACCTGTAGTGTACAGGCAGGAAATAAAAACAATGCCCTGGTAAAAGAGAAGGCCCGCTGGAAATGGGCCCACGGTATGTATAAAACGTCCAAGATATAAAGAAGGAAACCCACCAAAAAAAACCGCCCAATACAAATTTAAACGCCCAGTTTATCAAGAAAACCCTACTGTAGAAAAAAAAAAACGCCCATTACAAACATATACGCCCAGGTGCATTTAAAATCGCCTAAGGTAAAGGAAAAGGAAAATCTACTGCAAGAAAACGCGCCCAGGTGTATGTAAAATGCACGCATATGGAAGAAAATGCAAAACGAACAGCTGGACTATAAACCACAAGAATGAAATAGCCATAACCACTGAAACTACTAATCACACAGTAACCATTAAAACTACAGTTTATAGACACACGCAGCAAGACAGAAACGCCTAGAGATTTACGTACTTGTGTCCTTAACGCTTGTGGCAAATGATTCTTGTGCTCCTGCATCTCCTGCTCCTGCTTGCCGACCGTAGAGGACTCACCGGTACCTCCCAGCCAAACGCTAGGGGTACTCTCCTTCCCCCGTAGCCCCCCGAGACGCAAAGGGGCCACACACAACCTAGACCATAGCCTAGCTTCCCAGCTCGCCTCCAAGGCTGAGCTACCACTCAATTCAGCTGAGAATCCCCAACTCCTACAAGAAATCAGTCCAGTCTCTAGTCTGGCAGCATAACAATACCAATAGATACAAAAGTCCCCTTCTTTCCCCCCTCCCTTTTCTTTTATCCAGTCTCAAAATCTAAATCCGCTTTCTTTTAGGTTTTTCCCCCTTTTCCCTTTTATTTTCTTATTTTTCTTTTTATTTTATTTTTTTTTATATAATTTTTTTTTTTTAAACTCAAAGAGTATGTGTGCTCATTAATAATTCCCTTTTATTTTTACATGCGTAACTTTT
>JASDQU010101290.1:802494-820774 GCA_032191745.1 Picea mariana
AATGAGAGATTAAGGTGATGACAAACATGTATATGGGAAAAGTAAATGTTTTACATAAAAAGGAGTAATGAGGAATTAAGGGGAGGGTTGGTGATTTAGTAAGGTGAACAGGACATGACAAAGGGAGATGGTTACTGGAAGAATAAGGTGATGGAGGATAGTTTAAAAAGGTAGACATGAATAAAGAGAGGATAATGGTCTTAGTTTTTTTTTTTTGTGTTTTTTTTTTTGAAATTTTCTTTATGTTACACTACGAAGGTGATGTCATTCTCCCACCAGTTAGGAATCAATTTTCTTCCTTGCAAAGTTTTAGAACTATTAGGTTCTCTTTAACACTTACCCTCGTTATCTCCCCAAGAGTTTTCATGAAGACCAACTATTACTTAGGTGGGTTATTTTTATTCCAGGGTCTGCTCTTAGGGTTAGAATAAATTTTACCCTAACAGTTTTTTAGACTTGTTCTAGATTCTGAACTGGGCATCTCTAAGTTAGGGAAGTTGTTTAGGAGTCTCTTAAAGCATTAAGGTCTTAGGGATAATAGGTTTGTTTCCTTCATCCCCATCAAGGCGACGTGCCCTTCAAGACACACCACGTGCTCCAAGGGTGCCACTTGCCTCGTTCATTTCCTTTATGCGACGTGCCCTTCAGGATGAACTATGTGCTCTAAGGGTGCCACTCGCCAAATGGACTGATTGGTAGACATCTATAACCCCTGGAGTCAACACTCCGCCAGGTGAACTTGTAGGAGACTAAGGGTTCTAAGGAATAAGGCCCCCGCCTTCTTGCGCACCCCTTAGAATCATCGTGAGTGACTGTCGCAGTATGCCCTCACGGCATTGTGGATCCTCTCGAACTAGGTAATTGTTAACCTACAATTCGAGCCACGGTGGGAGTGCTAGTAGGCGGTGGCAGGGGTGCTGTCCACCCCTCTCCCTCAACCTATCTGGAATCATGTGTGGCCCCTTTACTCCATATGTGAGTCTGGTCGGCAAGCTATCATCAGCCTGCATCATCAACAAGCATGTCAGAAATGTCAACAACAAATCATCAAATCGAATGAAACATCATAGTAAACATATCAACCCAAAAGCACACTCCCTGACTCAGTCCGGAGTCCAAGGGGGTTCTACCGATGCCTCTGCATCCTCAAGGTCAACAAACCTGCACACTCAGAAAAACTGAGTCAATAGCACCTATCTACATCAAATAGTAACACATCTTGTCATGTTTCAATCGCATCATAATCAAGTATAAATGGTCTAACATCATAAAAGTATAGATCACTTGCGAGCAAGTGTCCTCAAATAATAAGGGTTCTCAGTGCGCGAGAGCGGGATGTTACATACACCCCCTCTTGGTCTAAACTTTTTCCCGAAGTTTCTCAGTATAAATGCAAAAATAAAGTATCACAGTATCATAAGTCTATCTATCAAACAAAAATGGAAACTGCTGACGCATATCATCTGCGTCCTCCCAGATCGCCGAGTGTGGACTATAACTGTCCCACTGGACGTTGACCTGATCTACCGTTCGACGTCGTAACTGTCGAACGCGATGATCTAAGATGCGGACCGGCTCATCCATGAGCGCTCCCTCATCCGATACCTGCAAGGAACTCAGGTCAATCACATGTGTAGGATCACTAATATAATGTCTCAAAACAGATACATGAAAAACATCGTGCATACGCCTCAAAGAATCAGGTAAGGCTAGTCGATAGGCCATGGGCCCCTTTCTCTCCACAGTCTCGAAAGGTCCCACGAACCTAGGAGAGAGTTGAGCTCCCTTTCCAAACTTGATCGAACTCTTATGCGGTTTAACCCGCAAGAATACTCAATCGTCGACCTCGTAACTACGGTCGGCTCGGTGCGCATCGGCATAACTCTTATGTCGATCTTGTGCTTCTTTAATCCTTTGTCTTATGGATTGCATCTTCTCTTCCATTTCTTGGATCGCTTCTAGTCCCACCAGGACCCTATCCTCAAGCCGATCCCAACTCAAGGGCATCCGACATGGTCACCCGTAAAGAAACTCAAAAGGCGCCATCTTAATGGTTCTCTGGTAACTGTTGTTGTAAGCGAACTCTACTAGAGGCAACAATTCCTCCCAATGCTTTTGTTGGTCCATAACGTACATGCACAACATGTCTTCCAAGGTTTGGTTCATACATTCTGTCTGTCAATTCGTCTCTGGGTGATACGCAGTACTAAAGTTAAGTTGGGTTCCTAAGGCCTCTTGGAAACTTGTCCCAAATCGTCCAGTAAACACCAATCCTCGATTGGATATAATCTTTTTAGGCACGCCATGAAACCTCACAATCTCACTGATGAAAACTCTCGCTATGTCAGGTGCCTGATATGTCGTACACATCGGAATAAAGTGAGCACTCTTTGTTAGAGTGTCTACTATTACAAAAATCGAGTCGTGTCTCCTTTCCGTAAGTGGCAATCCAACAATAAAATCCATCGATATAACTTCCCATTTCAATTCCGGAATGGCATGTGGTTGAAGTAATCCTGTCGGGTGTCTATGTTCAGCCTTTACCTGCTGACACTCTAGACATCTAGCCACAAAGTTAACTATGTCGGCCTTCATTCCCTTCCAGAAGAATAATGGTTTGAGGTCTGCCCTCATCTTCGTAACTCTCGGGTGACCCATGTAAACTTCTCTATGAGCCTCGCTCAGGATCAACATCCTCAACTCGTCATTTGGCGGTACGTAAATCCGACCTCTAAACCTCAATAACCCATCGTTATCCAAAGAATATCCCTCATATCGTGGTATCATCATCATGTTTTGTCCGATAAAATCCTTGACTTCGGTGTACCAGTCATCATCACGCTGTAAGGTGAGAATCTTCTCACGTAGATTTGTCTGAAGGGGTAACACTGAAAAGATGCGTGGCCTCCGAATCAAGGCATCCACCACTCGGTTCACTGTTCCTTTTATGTAAGTAATCTCGAAGTCATATTCTCTAAGCAATTCCGACCAACGTCGTTGTCGCGCATTCAGGTCGCTTTGCGTAAAGATGTGTTGTAGTCCACAATGATCAGTCTTTAATTCAAATTTTCGTCCAACAAGGTAGTGTCTCCAAACCTTCAGGGCATATACGATGGCTAGTAACTCCAAATTGTGCGTCGTGTAGTTCTCCTCATGCCTTCTCAGCTTCCTCGAAATGTAAGCAATCACTCGTCCATCCTGCATCAATACTCCGCCTAAACCTTCCTTGGATGCGTCAGTGCACACCAAGAAGTCTGTGTCCATGTCAGGGACCTTTAGTATTGGCGCGGTTGTCAACAACTCCTGAAGCCTCCGAAATGCCTCCGCGCATTTCTCTGTCCAAACAAACTTCTTGTTTTTCTTCTGCAATTCCGTGATTGGATTTGCTATCTTCGAAAAACCCTCGACAAACCGTCGATAGTATCCTGCTAATCCCATAAAAATACGCACTTCTGTGACATTCGTTGGCGTCGGCCATTCCATAATAGCCTCAACTTTGGCTGGATCTATGGCGATACCTTCACCGGAGATGACATGCCCTAAGTAGTGAATCCTCGACTGGTAAAAAGAGCATTTGGACAACTTCCCATACAATTTGTGTTCTCGTAAACATTGTAGTACCAAGCGCAAGTGCTCGTCATGCTCCTCCGTCGTCTGAGAGTAGATCAAAATATCGTCAATGAATACTTGGACGAACTTGTCCAAGTACTCGCGAAACACCCCATTCATCAAACTCATGAATACCCCTGGGGCGTTTGTCAGTCCAAAAGGAAAAACAGTAAACTCGTAATGTCCAAATCTCATCTTAAAGGCGGTCTTAGGGATGTCATCCTCCTTGATCCATAAATGGTGATATCCGAATCGCAAATCGATCTTGGAGAACATCGTCGCACCCTTCATTTGATCGAATAGATCGTCAATTCTTGGTAAGGGGTACTGATTCTTGATCGTAGCCTTGTTCAGTTGACGGTAGTCAATGCAAAGCCTCCATGATTTGTCCTTATTTCACATGAAAATAACTGGTGCACCCCACGGTGACACACTAGGACGTATCAGTCCTAGGTCCAACAACTCCTTCAGTTGCATTTTCAACTCTTGCAACTCTGGGCTCGACATCCGATAAGGCGTTCTTGCTATCGGTTTGGTTCCTGGCTTCAGGTCTATGGTAAACTCCAGTTCCCTCTCTGGCGGCATCCCAGGCAACTCCTCTGGAAATACATCCGCAAACTCCTTCACCACCGGAAGGTGCTGTAGACCTTCCGCCACTCCCTTTTTATTTAGCGCGAGGATGGCATAAAGTTTGCACCCCTTGCACATACCCTTCTGTAACTGTAAGGAAGAGACGAACTGCAAGGAAACTCCCTGGTTCCTTCCTACAATCACACATCTCTGTCCTTCATCATCAACCAAGCTCAACCGTTTCGTCTTACAGTTGAGTATCGCCTCATGCATTTCCAACCAATCCATACCAATCATGACATCATAAGATCCTAAGGTCGTGACGTACAAGTTGACCGTTGTGACAAACTCTCCCAGGTTAAGGGCACAGCTCGCAACCTTTCCTCCCACCTTTTTTTTGGCTCCCAAAGCCATCTCCACGAAGCTAAACTCATCCTGTTCGACTGCCTTTACCTTAATCCTTTTTAGTGCTGCACCAGAAATGAAACTCTCAGTAGCTCCTGGGTCTGTCAAAACACTAAGTGTTTGATCNGTCGTGACGTACAAGTTGACCGTTGTGACAAACTCTCCCAGGTTAAGGGCACAGCTCGCAACCTTTCCTCCCACCTTTTGTTTGGCTCCCAAAGCCATCTCCACGAAGCTAAACTCATCCTGTTCGACTGCCTTTACCTTAATCCTTTTTAGTGCTGCACCAGAAATGAAACTCTCAGTAGCTCCTGGGTCTGTCAAAACACTAAGTGTTTGATCAGCGACAGTACCTGTCATCTCGAGCACAATCGACTGGTGCTCTGCCTGGCGGTTATTCACCGCTGCATGAATCCGATGGGCCTTGCCCATATCTCCCATGGTAGCGGGTCCGGCTGATCAGGATGCCCTGGTCCTCTCCACAGGACAGTCGTGCTGGTAGTGTGGCTCCCCACACGTCCAACACCCCTTCTTCGGCCCAGTAGTCCTGGTACCCGAAGTAGAAGATGATTGCCCACCGGCCTGAAACCCCGGTCTGTTCTGCTGAACAGGCCTGAACTACTGCTGCTGCGGGCGACGCTGCTGCTGGTGCTGTGGTCCTTGATAAGGTGTCCACTGCTGAGGAGGCGGTCATCGAGGTGTAGTGAATGTGGATACCCTCTGGAAGCCACGATGTCCCGGAGTATGTCTCGCTGGTGTCTGATGTTGCGGCGCCCTCGATGAACTCTGCCCTGCGGGTCTCGCTGAAGTCCTGGTCTGACCCCTGCTGATAAGCTCCTCCTCTGCTATGAGGGCGTTTTGGACAGCGTCATGCAGGGTTTGAGGCATCAATATCCTAACCTTTGCACGTAGACTGTCGTTAAGGCCAAACACGAACCTGTTGACTTTGAGCTTCTCTGTGTTAAGGTGCGGAGCATACCGGAGCAGCTCCATAAATCGTGCCTCATACTCAGGCACCGTACGACCTCCCTGTCGTAGTGTGTTGAACTCGTTGAGCTGACGCTCAATGAATTCCTCAGAAAGGTACCTCTCTCGAAACTGTTCCTCTAACAGTTCCCATGACACGTCTTCCACGGCCATGTTCAGCTGCGGCAGGAGCGTCTTCCACCATAGAAGAGCACTCATGTTCAGTTGAAAGACTGCCATGTGGACCTTCATGTTGGATGTATAATCACGAAGTGCAAAGCACATCACCATATTCTCCAACCATGCCTCTGCGGATGCACCATCCGAGGCGCCAAAGAACTCAGGAAATTTTACCTTCTCGAGTTCACGGTGAATGCTACCTGTGACGACCGGTGTGTGTGGCAGAACTTGAGGGGGTGTCGGCACCCTGGCCTCGTCTCTGTCCAAACAGCTGATTAGAGCCTCGGACATGCACTGAAAGGATCTAATCATCCCAATAACATCACCAACTGCTATCTTCTCCTGTCCAAGAACCTTCTCACCTCCCTGGGGGTTAAACCCCTCAGGCGTGGATGCTACTGGAGGCGTCACGCCTCCTCCCCTAGCACCCCGTCGTCTGCCTCTGTGACGTCCTCTAACCATGATTACCTGCACCCACACAATCAACTCGATCAGAAAAAGTATAATAAAACCAACTCATGTCAACGAAAGCCGTAGCGAATCCCAATTTGTGGGTCGAACCGACTCTGATACCATACGTAACAACCCTCCTCGTTACGACGACCCAACTCTAGTAACTAGTGCAAGATTTTTTTTTCTTTTTGTTTTAAAAGTGTGTGTGCGCGTGTAGAAGTAACAGACTCACATGAATCTACGTCGCCACCCGAAAACCGACAAGACTCAACCACGATGATTGCGACAAGAAGACGCAAGGCGCACAACAAGTAACTGCAAGAAAATAACACCCAAGACAAGGCACCCCACAACAACTTCAACAATAATGACATACTGGGTTAGGTACCATACGAACATAGAAAGTAGAATACATGGTAGTAGTTTACTATTTCTGCACAGGAAAGCAGGGCGTTTAATCTTAGTCCTCTGCTTCGGAGAGAGAGGAGGTCAGATAAGCTCCTGGCCGACTGCTCAGGCTGAAACTAGTAATCCCCTAAGGTGTGTCGCAAGAGTGGAACCCTGCCTTTAAAGGGCCCGAGACTCTTGATACGACACTGGATTCTTGACGCAGGGAAGCACACAGACATAATTACTAAAGCTACTGAAGGTGTCTACATCCCTCCTGACACAAGCAGACCACGCATTGCAATACCACCAAGTACTATAAAATCAGGGACAATCATGACCTCTACGGGAGACGCACGTTAGGAGGACTCTAATATCGACCAACCACTATTGAGACCCAAAGACATCAATCAAGATCATTTGCTCCCTTAATTATCATTAACCGACGAAGACTTTATCCTAAGGTAAAACCCAATAATCTCAACCCCCATTATTTAGTTATAAGGTCAGTAGGCACTAGTTCAGGGAAAAGCAAGAAGCACAAGCGCATTGCATTTTTATGTTAATTGCCATAATTGCGCAATGTTATCATACCATAATGGTAAACCCTCGAACATTTACAATCTCCATATATCTTTCCTTTCCTGCCAATTATTACCATATTGCAATAACCTTACAAAATAATAGCATTGCAATTTAAACATCATCATTAACATTTCCATTTAAACAATATTCACATTGCAATTCAACATCATCATTAACATTTCAAATTCAGCCAATAAGAACATTGTGATCTAAACATCATTACGAACATTCAGCTAACAATTATTAACATTGCAACTTAAGCATCCTCATTAACATTGCAATTAAACAATTACTTAACATTGCAATTCAACCAGCATTAACATTTCAATTAATAATATTAATATTGCAATTAATCAATTACTTAACCTTGCCATTCAACCAGCATTAACATTTCAATTAATAATATTAATATTGCAATTAATCAATTAATTAACATTGCAATTCAACCAGCATTTACATTTCAATTAAATACTTTTAACATTGCAATTAAATGGCTCTAACTCTCACCTAATTTGTATCGTCAACAATGGAATCATCATATCGTTACCATACATTGACAATTATAATTGAACGGGGATATTAAATGGCGATACTAAAACCAACTGCTAACATGGCAAGATTGAACCCTAATATTAGATGATAATATTAAAACTAAATATTAAACTATAATGTTAACTACAATATTAAAACACCATACCACCCACAAATGAAACCATCATATAAACCTTAAATTAAACCGCATTATTAACCACTTAATAATGTACTGCTTAATATTAACCATAATGTCAGCCCTTAATACTAAACCCTAGTATTGCTATTGCAAATTAAACAAGTAATGTCGTGGAAATTAAACAAATATTAAAATTGCGGCTTAAAACAATATTAATATTACTATTTAACAGGTATTATCATTGCATTCAATTTAAACAATATAACATTGCCAACATCAAGTGTACTCTTTGCAAATTAACAAATATTAATTAAAATCATGGTGAATAATTCGGTGGAGGGTAATTGTGTGGAATTGGTGCAAATTAAATTTAAGTATACCTTTGAAATAAATGACCATGCCAAACCGCTAACTAACTCCCAAATACAATAATAAAGACGTCCATACCGTAAATGATAAACAACTAAAGAATTAACCCCCCCCCCCCTTTTTTTAAATGAATAATGAACGAATAAAGCCCGTCTTAATGACAAATGAAGAACCAATCTTGCTTTACATAAACAAAAGGCATAGCCCATCTAATCCACCATCATCATTTATTGCATTTTAAACTCTAATAACATTAAGAAAACAAGGTTATCTTGGCAACTTAAGCACCAGCAGTGTATTGAAATTTAACAATAATGACATTAATTTAAACAGGGTTAACGTGGCTGCTTACGCATCATCCTTATATTGCATTTTAGACAATAATAACATTAAGTAAACCATGTTAACATGGGCATCATCATTTATTGCATTTTAAACCCTAATCTAAGTAAAACAAGGTTATTCTGGCAACTTAAGCATCATCCTTAAACTCAGAAATTAAAACTTAGAATCTAGGGTTCTCAGGATCCTCGGCCAATGCGCAAGTCAGAGAAGCATTAACGTGGAGGTAAGGGAGGAGGGAACGCGTGGGCCACCGTCTGTTACAGGCGAGCTTTTCAAAGGGGCAAGGGGAACGTGCAGGTGAGGAAAACGACGGTCTGCTGGCAATGCCGCTGAAGGTAAATTAACACGCTGGGTTATGGAAAGAAGAAGGAAGGTTCAGGTTCAGTCTCCTTCATGCAGGCTCAGCGCCCCAGGGATTCAGCTTGCACGGCGCCTGGTGAATAAGGCAGCCATCGCTCCCAATCCAGGAACACTTTAAATTATTATCAGGCAGTGAGATTAAAGGCTGGATGGGAGCAGGCACCAGTATAATTTCGTTTAACGGCTTTGAAATTTGTTACATGGTTAATACATGAAATAAACAAAGGAGATAGTAGGTGCTTATTACATGAATCCAAATAAATGAAGGAGATAATGGGGTATTTTCTTAAGGCACAATCATCAAGACAACGAACTAATTGATGCACCTTAACACAGTTGAAACCCATAACTGCTACATACATTGTTTTAAAGTAGAGTGAGAGGCCACAAGGATTGAAGCCACAGTCATTACAGTCACAAAAATCTATTACAAGCGAAGACTTCTGCCATCTCAATTCCTTTAAGAATCTACCTTTTCATTTTCAATAAATTTATTAAGGATACCCAACAAGAATCACTCAACATGCAATTGTCCTGAAGGTGCAAATACAAGGTGATGGAAGAGCTACTATATGAAACTAACAATTAGGAAAATGAGCTTTACTACCACTTTTTAATCTAGCTGTAAGTAACCGATTCATATAATAACAACTACAAGACCGTACTTCAATATCCACATCTCACCAACAAGGAGGTTACTACCCAGCATTTGAGAAATTAAAAAAAAAAAGACGTAGACCTGTAGTGTACAAGCAGGAAATAAAAACAATGCCCCGGTAAAAGAGAAGGCCCGCTGGAAATTGGCCCATGGTATGTATAAAACGTCCAAGATATAAAGAAGGAAACCCACCAAAAAAAACACCCAATACAAATTTAAACGCCCAGTTTATCAAGAAAACCCTACTGCAGAAAAAAAAACGCTCATTACAAACATATACACCCATGTGCATTTAAAATCGCCTAAGGTAAAGGAAAAGGAAAATCTACTGCAAGAAAACGCAGCCAGGTGTATGTAAAATGCACGCATATGGAAGAAAATGCAAAATGAACAGCTGGACCATAAACCACGAGAACGAAATAGCCATAACTTGAAAATACTAATCACATAGTAACCATTAAAACTACAGTTTATAGACACGCGCAGCAAGACAGAAACGCCCAGAGATTTACATACCTGTGTTCTTAACTCTTGCAGCAAATGATTCTTGTGCTCCTGCAGCTCCTGCTCCTGCTTGCCGACCGTAGAGGACTCACCGGTACCTCCCAGCCAAACGCTAAGGGTACTCTCCTTCCCCCTTAGCCCCCCGAGCCGCAAAAGGGCCACACACAACCCAGACCGTAGCCTAGCTTCCCAGCTCGCCTCCAAGGCTGAGCTACCACTCAAGTCAGTTGAGAATCCCCAAATCCTACAAGAAATCAGTCCAGTCTCTAGTCTGGCAGCATAACAATACCAATAGCTCCAAAAGTCCCCTTCTTTCCCCCCTCCCTTTTCTTTTATGCAGCCTCAAACCCTAAATCCTCTTTCTTTTAGGTTTTCCCCCCTTTTCCCTTTTATTTTCTTATTTTTCTTTTTATTTTATTTTATTTTATATAATTTATTTTTTTTAAACTCAAAGAGTATGTACGCTCATTAATAATTCCCTTTTATTTTTACATGCGTAACTTTTATTAATGGTAGAGGCGGTAGGGATTAATAAATTAGGGAAAGAGAATCCAATTATTCTTTTCGTTATTCTATAAATTTAAGATTAAGGAATACATGACAATTTGCTTATAATATATGTATATATATTTTCAATTTTTTTCTATTTATAAGCATGCATTCATCATAGTAAATTATCATTATCCATCATTTAAATTCACCATTAATATATATATATATATATATATATATATATATATATATATATATATATAGGATAATGAGAGATTAAGGTGATGGCAAACATGTATATGGGAAAAGTAAATGTTTTACATAAAAAGGAATAATGAGGAATTAAGGGGAGGGTTGGTGATTTAGTAAGGTGAACAGGACATGACAAAGGGGGATGGTTACTGGAAGAATAAGGTGATGGAGGATGGTTTTAAAAGGTTGACATGGATAAAGAGAGGATAATGGTCTTAGTTTTTTTTTTTGTGTTTTTTTTTTTTAATTTTCTTTATGTTACACTACGAAGGTGATGTCATTCTCCCACCAGTTAGGAATCAATTTTCTTCCTTGCAAAGTTTTAGAACTATTAGATTCTCTTTAACACTTACCCTCGTTTTCGCCCCAAGAGTTTTCATCAAGACCAACTATTACTTAGGTGGGTTATTTTTATTCCAGAGTTTGCTCTTAGGGTTAGACTAAATTTTACCCGAACAGTTTTTTAGACTTGTACTAGATTCTAAACTGGGCGTCTCTGAGTTAGGGAAGTTGTTTAGGAGTCTCTTAAAGCGTTAAGGTCTTAGGGATAATAGGTTTTTTTCCTTCATCCCCATCAAGGCGATGTGCCCTTTAGGACACACCACGTGCTCCAAGGGTTCCACTCGCCTCATTCATTTCCTTTACGCGACGTGCCCTTCAGGATGCACTACGTGCTCCAAGGGTGCCACTCACCAAATGGACTGATTGGTAGACATCTATAACCCCTGGAGTCAACACTCCGCCAGATGAACTTGTAGGAGACTAAGGGTTCTAAGGAATAAGGCCCTCGCCTTATTGCGCGCCCCTTAGAATCATCGTGAGTGACTGTCGCAGTCTGCCCTCACGGCATCGTGGATCCTCTCGAACTAGGTAATTGTTAACCTACAGTTCGAGCCATGGTGGGAGTGCTAGTAGGCGGTGGCAGGGCTGCTGTCCACCCCTCTCCCTCAACCTCTCTGGAATTGTGTGTGGCCCCTTTACTCTATATGTGAGTCTGGTCGGCAAGCTATCGTCAGCCTGCATCATCAACAAGCATGTCAGAAATGTCAACAACAAACCATCAAATCGAATGAAACATCATAGTAAATATATCAACCCAAAAGCACACTCCCTGACTCAGTCCGGAGTCCAAGGGGGTTCTACCAATGCCTCTGCATCCTCAAGGTTAACAAACCTGCACACTCAGAAAAACTGAGTCAATAGCACCTATCTACATCAAATAGTAACACATCCTGTCATCTGTCAATCGCATCATAATCAAGTATAAATGGTCTAACATCATAAAAGTCCAGATCACTTGCGAGAAAGTGTCCTCAAATAATAAGGGTTCTCAGTGCGCCAGAGCAGGATGTTACAGCTGGTTGAAAATGTTATATTAGGGTTTCTTTGATACAACCCAAAGAAGTGTTAACAGTTTGGCGTCGTTGTCGAGGAGCGAAGGATCCATTTTCCCTGGGAGAAGAATGAAAACAATTTAGAACTGATTATTGATGATGAAAAATGATCATACACAAGAGGTTGTACCTTTCATGTGGAGACTCCAATCAAACTGCAATCATATTCAAAAGACTCCATTGGAGGATGAGCTAATTCAACAGAGACTTGAAAGGAAAAATATTCAAGGATCAAAGTACACATTTTTCCAAGACATCTTATTCATTTTAATTAGTTATCTCTTGTCCTTTCCTGAACATGATAAATGGATTTTTATTTACCTATTCCTATTGTATTCTAATGAAGGCCACAAATATGCACTTGAATACCCTTCTTTGAAAACTATATATTCTTCTTCTTGCATTGATGAGCTTGACCAAGATCATACATCTGAATCAAATGATGATCATGAGAGATCCATTATTGTATATCCTTCATTAAATACTGTAGATACATCTTCCTCATATATTTTTTTATCTCAAAAAATATTTTAATGATGACCATATTCAATCTGATGAGCCTCATGTGATAACAAATGATGTATTTCCTCTTGTACCTAATCCCACACCTTCCAAGATTTAGCAGAGATATACACCTTTGAAATTTCCTTCTATACTTCATGATTTTCTTGCAAAGCATTATAAGTCCCTTCCTATGTTTGATGGGGAACCTGGTAACCTGTTGACGTGCGTTTATGACACACTGTCAACTGGAAGGGAATAGTCTGGTCCAAGGTTGCCTAAATATCCCAAGATGTTTTGAATAAATACCCATGACGGGTTTAACATCCCTATTAGCCGATAAAGTTATTGAATCTAAACCACAAAAATAAAATAACTAACTATGCATTAACGAAGTTCTACTATATACATTCACTATTCTCACTTTTATATACAACATATATTAACAAACATTTGCAAGATTTACAAGAAACCTTGTAAACTAAGGTTGTACAAGAGAACCGAATCTTAGGAAAAATTAAATAGATCTTGAGCATACTACTAATCTAATTTTAACCTTGAAACTAAAAAAAAAAGAAAAAAAATGAATGTAAATAATAATGTTTTAGCTTAAATAAACAAAGTATTTAAGCTTGAATGTTAATTTACATTCACAAAATATAAATCAAAACAAATAGAAAATCATTAACCTATGACTGACTAGTATTTAAAGAGAACTTTTGGTTGTGCCTTCTTGTATAACACTACACCAACAACTTGTATGTTAAAAGAAATCTATAGCAGAAGGTTGTGTAATTCTGAGATTGTGCAGTGTGAGGATGAAAATTAGTTTGACTAACAATTTAAATCTTATTTAAAATGAAGAAAGAACAAATTTCAAATAATGATTCTTAGTGAAGATATAATAGAGTAATCGACAATAAGAAAAATCTCAATTGAACAATTATATCTTTACATATCCGAATTACATGAATAAACTCAATTTAATACAAGATTTGTATCAAAATAATACAATCACCAAGATCAAGATAACTAAGATAATAGACTATTAAAGATTGAAAAAATTAATACATAAATGATAGAAATTAACCATGTATTAATAAAACAGACTAAAGCTAATTTAAATAAATGCATAATCAATTACTCAAAGAATATGAACCATAATCAAAGGATATTATAATGAAAACAAAACCCTTTTACTCACAGTACAAAAGCTATTAAGAAATCTAGAATTCCATATTCTTCTTCGAAAATACTGGTCCATTCTCCTAAAAATTCCAACCATTCATTACTTCTTTTAAAAAGAAAAAGTTTACAAAATAAATAATATAAAAAATAAATGATAAAAGACCTCCTCTTAATTTCTTCAATATCTCCATTGGATCTAAACTTTCTCATATATTTATGCAATGAATGAACAGTTTGGGCGTCACTAACAATTTTCGCCACCTGAAATTTTCCAAGTGAAGAAAACCAAATATCTCTCAAATTGCTTGTTTGTTTGGGAAACATCTCAGGAGTAAGCTATATAGATCCATTATGCAGATGGGTTTTCAATCGTTTCTTGAGATTCCTCACAGTTTGGATGCAATCAATCTTGCAAACTTGTACGTCTATTCTTGAACACAATTCCAAATCTTATCTGTCAAGTTGCTCACAAATTATTTGCAGTAATCCAATGTTATTTTTGTATCAATTATCATGAGCGAAATTAGATAAGAAAATCAATCCATGATCAGATCTGTGCCAGATATATGATAATAGAAACTTGTGAAACAAAAATAAACCAATTTAATAACCTAAATATAAAAATTGTGAATAAAACAAAATCTAGAACAATAAAATTAAATGAATTTAAAGTTAAAGTTAACTATAAGTCGTAAACAAAAATTGGATATATTTTCCTTTCAAATATGATCTTAAAATTCTAAAATCTTCAAGCTGATGAAGAAGAGAAAAATATTAATTTTGGGTTTCCACAAAATCAAGCAAATGATAGATAATTCTTTTATTTTTAATTTTATTTATTTTGAAATGAGATGCAAAATGAAAAAAATAATAATAATTAATTAAACCTATCAAATGATTTTCTGAAAATGAGATACCAACCAAGATATTATTTAATGAAGTATTGAACCCATTATTCAGAATAGTCAAACTTGCTAATGAGCAAAAGAAGAAAACATGATCATAATTTAAACAAAAGTAAATAATTGATAAAAATTAACGTTTTCATTTAAATTAAGATTTCTATACTCGTCTTTCCTTCATTCAAATTTGATGAAATGTGAAAAAATGTCATAGAAAAAATGTGTCGCAATAAGATTTATTTCTATAAAATCATTGTTATTAATCCAAGTCTTCAACCAAGCCATTCTCATAGAAGATGAATCCAATAAGGAAGAGGTAATAAAAAACTCCCAAATTATGAAGCTCGTCCATCAACATCAAAACTATGTAGAAAGAAAAATGAAATGGCATTTTAATTTCATGAAATTGAAACCAAACAAAAGAAAAGAATATAAACTCAAACCAACCTCGGAACGAAGAAAACCAATACCAATCCAATCAATTCAAATGGAAACAAACGAAGAATCCAAGTAAAATTTAGAGGGGCCCTAGATTTTGTTTAAAAAAAAGAAGGCGTTTGTTGCGGGAAGCCAACAAATGGCAACTTACTGGGTGAATTAGATATCTCTGCATTGAGTCAAAACATATCATTATGTGGAATTATAATAAGAGGTACCAAGATGTCTGATCTTCAAATTTCCTTAAGAAAAATCCTTGTTTGGTCTCTATAGTATTGATATTAGCTCTGTAGAAATATATAGATTGATGTTACCATAGTTCATGAATTGATGGGAAATATCTTGTAAAGAATTAAATTATGAACTATTGTTTCACCAATCGGTCATGTTAATTTTAAGAAAAGGAATTCAATACTAGAGGCAGGCCCACTACTGCCAACATGCATTCATAACCTCGACGGGGTTTCCTTTTAACCTATGTGATCGCCTTGATCCCATCTAATAGTTTAAGCACAGGAGATGGATCATTCCTAGAATTATTAAGTTTTATTCTTATATCATTTTGGTGACTAACTAAAAGTCATTGTTGTGTCTTGGTGACTAGTTAGTAAGCATCGTAATCCACATAAATCCATGGAGGTGAGCAAGGCTCGTGATGCAACCTCTTGTCTTTCAGTTGAGAAGACTAAAGAACACTACCCTGCCTTGGTGACCAAAAATGGTAATGTCACTTCTGCAAACTTTCTATGGTCATGATGGATCGACTCATGATGAGAACTTCCAACTCTCAATTATAAACTTTATGCTTCATTATTTCAAGCTCACAGGTGATCCCATCACAAAATTTGATTTAATTCTCTGAATAAGATATTATCTAAAAGATGGGGAAGAAAATATGGAATGTCCCTTAAGGACTAGGATGGTGTAAAAGGTCTTATAATAGCCATGATAACCATAGATCACTCCAACTTTCAGAGACAATTCCTTACAATAATGTTGAAGGGAAAGAAGAATGGTAACAATAAAAAAAAATGTCTAATAGAGCTGAGATAAATCTTATTTCAATAATAGATTTGGACTATCTCAGATTATTTGGAGAACAACAGGTGGTATGATATTTTGAATAATATTTTCATATGGTGATAAGTTTCAAATGACAGAGTTATTGAACCAAAAATATAGACAAACAATAAAGAAAAAAATCACTCAAAAAAAATAAAAGAAATATCATTCAACAAACCAAATAAGCTTTTGTTGAAAGAAATCAAAATTAGAAGTACATCCGAAAAAACAAATCAAAACAACAAAAGCACACTTTTAGAAAAACATTTTGGTGAAAGATAAGCTTGAGCTTTTGGATCTACTAGCATCCCATTAAAGAACAAAGGAAGAACTAAATCATATCAGTCTCATGTACGGGAAGGTTCTTTCCTTAAGATAATGTTTCATGAGATGTCATTTTATTCGGAGATTAAACAAAATAAAAAAAATTCTATTAAGATGAGTGCAGTCCTACTCGTGGCACCCTGGGTCAGGGTTGAATTCAGGTGAATTGACAGTTCAAATTTACTTATCTCTTTACTTTCCATTTTAAAATTTTTATGATGATAATGCGTTTTTGAAAGGAAATATTCAATAAAAAGCAGAGAGAAAAGGATTAAAGTAGACTTCCCTGACAGCATGCATAGTATGGTTCTCTTAGTGTACTCACTTGTGTTCATAACTGCATTATTACAAAATGAAACAGTGAGAAATAAAAATAAAGGAAACCTACTCCTAAACCTACTCTAACTACTAAACAAATCGAAATACTAAGTGAGGCGATGCTTCCAATGTAACCATAAGAGTAACTCCAATCCTGCAATGAAAATCAAATCGAATATTAGTGACAAGAAAGGTAGTATATCAAAATATCACAAAAGTACATCATACTTACCTTTATAATCATCATTTAGAAACAAAGAAAGCATGACCTTACCATTCCCTTGAACATTCTAGATGTATGAATCCTCCATCCATTCTGCAATTTTGTCATTATATGGGTCACAAAAACATGAAAAACTTAGATTGGGAAGCCTGTCAGAGTTATGGGGACCTGATATAACCATTGGCATAGACTGAAGTGCCCCATCCTCCCGAAATTTTTTGTTTCATTCCATATTTTCTCCATATGAAGGATATAAAAGGAGTGTGTCAAAGTTACCTCCTTGATCTCTAAATAAGGTGAAGATAATCTTACCATTCCCTGGAAAATTTTTGAGATATGAATAGTCCAATCAATCTACAATCCTATCATAATACATGCAATTACTAACATGGGATTGTTCGAAAGAATTCACAGATGACAAATATTCTTGATGAGAATGAAGTATTAGATTATCACGGAAAGAATATTGTAAAATTGTAAGATCAAGATTGTGAGAACCTATAGTGATTTTTGATCCGAAAATAAGTGTCCCATTCTCTTGAAACTTTTCATTGATCTCAAATACTTCAAGATTAACTATTTGAGGTGAACTAAATGGAACAACCAACATTTTTGAATAATCATCATTAGTAATAGTATTTGGTCGATTATACTTTTCAACCTCAAATAATTGATCATGGAAAAATTGAGATCTTTCTTTAAACACAAATTGAGATGAATAAATGGAAGACACAATTTGAGACTCTTTCAAATCATTTCTTGATTTACCCATGAATAATTGATGAGAATATAAATTAATATGATCATGGGAAAAATTATTCTCCTTTATATCTTCTATTCGGTAATCTCTATTAATTTGTACCTAATTATTTAGTGAATAATCCATTCCAAAGAGATCTGGAACACACGATTGCATAGCATGAGGATAAAAAATATCAGGGTACAAGGAATATGTTAAGGTCCTAACCCGCACATAGGTAGATTAATGTATTCGGATGTAATAAAGGTCAATATTAATAAGACCTTTCAATAAAATAGAATAAGGTGGATGTAAGAAGACCTAATAGAAGCTTCCGCTTCTAGAAGGATCTTCCTCTAGATGCTTCTTTTTAGTATAAATAGGAG
>JASDQU010101290.1:825748-843575 GCA_032191745.1 Picea mariana
ATGGTAGCACTATATAAAGGGGTTCAAGCAATGTAATGAGACATGAAGAGAAGTATTGTATTTGGAGTGGTAGCTCAATAGGAGGATGCCCCCTCGAAGAGGCAAGTGAACAGGAGAGGATCCCTTCCATAATAAGATCCATTGTATGGTGTTGCCCTACCTCAAGGGTTTGATAATAATATTGTGTGGTTTCTTCTATCTTGCTTTGTGGATCTATTGTGTATTCAGTAATTGTGTTTATTATATCTTCAGATCTGGTATTGGTTCTTAACTAGTGGAAGAGTTGAGGAGACATAATGCATCTCTTGAAATGATAGGCATATGTGTTTTGAATTGTGGTTTTGTTCCCTTTCCTTGTATAAACTGATCAACCCCCATCATATGCTCTTTTAAAGAACACAATATATTTTCCAAGACCAAATCATGTTTATCATAAAAGGGTGAATGTGAGATAAAATTATTAGATCATTCGATGCTAGTTTGACTAATGATTTCATCTCCCACTAATTGATCTTGAAGTTGTTCGAATGAGTGAGGGGAAGTTTTACTAACAACAGGATCACCAACTTCACATTCCATCTCTTTTACTTCAGAAATAGTTATAATATCTTGGAGAGTTTGACCATTGTCTCCTTTTAAATTCAAGGTTCCTTCCTCAATAGAATAAGACATTGTTGACAAAGAAATATTAGAAGTGGAAAGCACATCTTGTAAAATGTCATTCTGCTCCTGATATTCCAAAATGAAGGAAGTTGACAAAAAATGTGGTTCCTTAATGCCTTCAAGATCATCATGAAATTTTAAACCATCTTGAGATTGAGTATTAGTGCTCAATTCAAATTGGTTAACCATTAATGATCTTTCTTGTCTAAAAGAGAAATGAGGTATTGAAACCATTCATCAATAAGAGACATTTATTTCATAGGAAATCTAGTACAAACATGTATGAACCTAATTGAAAAATCCTTGAATGATTCATCATTTTCTTCCCTTAAGCAACTTAATTATTTAAATAATTCATCATAATAATAATTGTTAAAATATGATAAAATCTCAATTACAAACTCGGACCAAGAATGGATAGAATTAGCTCGAAAGGATTCAAACCATTATTTAACCCGACCTCGAAAAGTGAGGGAAAAAAACCTACATATGAGATTGAGATCAATGATCTTATTCTTTAAGTTCTTAGAACTTTTTTTAGAAATATGTCCTATTGTAGATGTGTTCCCTTCACCATAAAAGGTGAGTTCTGAAAACAGATCGGTTGTGTTGTTGGGAATAATTGGTAATGAGACATTGAAAGCATCTTCCAACATAGTGATTTGGGCAGGAGCCATGAAAAATTAAGAAATTGAAGAAATTGACTCCAAATACTTAGATTGTCATCCAACTTGTCTTGTAGTTCATTATAAGATGACACACAAGAAGAATTTATAAATCTCAAATTATGATAGGCTGAGGGATGAAACATTTAATCATTAAATTTACCTTGGCCCTCCTTCTAGTGCCATTTGTTGATGGACGTTTATGGCACACCATCAACTGGAAGGGAATAGTTTGGTCCGAGGTTGTTTAAATAACCGAAGTCATTTGGAATAACTTCCCCTGACGAGTTTAACGACCTTGTTAGCTGATAAAGGGATCTAATCTAAACTACAAAAATAAAATAACTAACTATGCATTAATGAAGATCTACTATATAAATTCACTATTCTCACTTTTATATACAACATATACAAATAAACATGTGCAAGATTTACGAGAAACCTTTTAAACTAAGTTTGTACAAGAGAACCGAATCTTAAGAAAAATTAAATAGATCTTGAACATACTACTAATCTAATTTTAACCTTGAAACTAAAATAAAAATAAAAATAAATGAATGTAAATAATAATGTTTCAACTTAAATAAACAAAGTGTTTAAGCTTAAAAGTTAATTTACATTCACAAAATATAAATCAAAACATATAGAAAATCATTAACTTATTATTAGTCAGTATTTAAAGAGAACTTTTGGTTGTGCCTTCCTGTATAACATTGCTCCAAAAACCTGTATGTTGAAATAAATCTATAGAAGAAGGTTGTGTAATTCTAAGATTGTGACAGTGTTAGGATGAAAATCACTTTGACTGACAATTTAAATCTTATTTAAAATGCAGAAATAACAACTTTCAAATCGTGATTCTTAGTGAAGATATAATAGACTAATCAATAATAAGAAAAATCTCAATTGAACAATTATATCTTTACAAATTCGAATTACATGAATAAACTCAATATAATACAATATTTCTATCAAAATAATACAGTAACCAAGAATAATATAATTGGGATAATAGGTTGTTAAAGATTGACAAAATTAATACATAAATGATAGCAATTAACCATGTATTGATAAAACAAACTAAAGTTAATTTAAATCAATTCATAATCAATTACTCAAATAATCTGAACCATAATCAAAAGATATTATAATGAAAAAAAAAAAACCTTTTACTCATAGTACAAAAACCATTAAGCAATATGGAATTTCATATTCTTCTTCGAAAATACTTGTCCATTCTCCCAAAACTTCCAACCATCTGTTACTCCTTTTGAAAAGAAAAAGTTTACAAAATAAATAGTATACAAAGAAATGATAAAAATCCTTCTGTGAATTTCTTCAGTCTCTCCATTGGCTCTGAAATTTCTCATATATTTATGCAATGAATGAACAGTCTGGGCGTCGCTAACAATTTTCTCCACCTGAAATTTTCCTCGTAAAGTAACAAAAATATCTCTCAAATCGCATGTTTGTTTGGGATAAATCTCGTGAGTAATATAAATAGTTCCATTCCATAGATCGGTTTTCAATCATTTCTTGAGATTTTGCATGGTTTGGTTGCAACTGGTCTCAAAAAATATTTTGTTTGTTCATGAACGCATTTCCAAATCTTATCTATTGTTGCTGATAAATTATTTGCAGCAATCCAATGTTATTTTTGGATCAATTATCTTGAACGTAATTAGATAAGAAAATCAATCCATGATCATATCTGTACCAAATATTTGATAATAGAAACGAGTTAAACAAAAATAGACCAATTTAATAACCTAAATATAAAAATTGTGAATAAAACAAAATCTAGAACAATAAAATTAAAATTAATTTAAACTAAAAGATAACTATAAGTTGTAAACAAATATTGGTTATATTTTCCTTTCAAATATGATCTTAAAATTCTAGAAGCTTCATGTTGATGGAGAGGAGAAAAATATTAATTTTTGGTTTCCACAAAATCAATCAAAGGATAGATAATTCTTTATTTTTAATTTATTTATTTATTTTGAAATGAGATGCAAAATGACAAAATAATTTAAATGATTAAACCTATCAAATGATTTTGTGAAAATGAGAAACCAACCAAGATATTATTTGATGAAGTATTGAACACATTTTTCAGACTAGTTAAACTTGCTAATGAGCAAAAGACGAAAACCTAATCATAATTAAACGAAAGTAAAGAGTTGATAAAAATTAATGTTTTCGTTTAAAAAAATATTTCTATGCTCGTCTCTCCTTCATTCAAATTTGATAAAATGTGAACAATTGTCATAGAAAAAATGTGTTGCAATAAGATTTATTCCTATAAAATCATTGTTATTAATTCATGTCTTCAACCAAACCATTCTCATAGAATATGAATTCAATAAGGAAGAGGCAATAACAAACTCCCAAATTATGAAGCTCATCCATCAACATCAAAACTCTGTAAAAAGAAAAATGAAATGGCAAATGGATTTCATGAAATTCAAACCAAACAAAAGAAAATAATATAAACTCAAACTAGCCTCGAAACAAAGTAAACCAATACCAATCCAATCAATTCAAAGGGAAACAAACAAATAATCCAAGTAAAATTTAGAGGGACCCTAGATTTTGATTAAAAAAAAGAAGGGGGTTGTTGCAGGACCCTGCAGCTGAAAAACATCTTTAAGAATTTGATCATTTCATAGACCTTTTTGATATTGAACATGATGAAATTTGTATGAGATTATTTTATCAGTCACTGGAAGGGGATGCTAAAGAATGGTTTAGAAATTTACAACCTAAATCTATCATCTCATGGGAGGAAATGGATTTTTTTTTTTTTTGAAATTTTGGGCTCAGAGAAAATCATTAGATCAAAACCTTTTTGAGTCTTGTGCCATGAAGAGATAGAGCAATGAAACAATCTCTATGTTCAGTAGAAGGCTTTCTTGCTTGTATTACAATATGCCTAAAGGAATTCAACCCCTAGAAGTTGTTTCTATGTTGTGTTATGAAACATCCTTTCATCTGGATTTGTCTTTTTTTCTCATGGAAAGGAAGTCTATTTCCTTGCAGCAAATGTTTCTTGATGCATAGGAAGTGGAATATAACCTTCAAGCTTCTGGAAATATTCTAGATCATATTGAGGACACGGAGTTGGATTCTGAAGAATATGAGAGTGAACATGAACAAAAAACAGTTGATTTAAATTTTTAGCAGAGGGTTAATAATACCATGCATTCTCTTGAAGTTTTTAATGTTGATGTTTTTGTAGAAGAGTATATTCCACCTATTGAAGAAGACGTTTTTGGCCCAAATTGTTTTGTTGTTGATTTGAATTTTGATCCTTTTCATCATGAGTAGAGAATTGATTACGCCATGATTTGTTTTTAAATTTTCAGTGAAGAATGTCATGAGAGTGAGTCTGTAGATCAACTTGTTCAAGGGAAAGTTGCTGTCCCAATTTTCATGTTTGATGACATTGCAAAGTTTTTTGATCTACCTAAATATGATGAATATGATGATGATTATGATCTTGACTCTCTAGAGCAACCTGTTGCATTAGAAAATGATCATGTTCATCATTCAAATGAAGACAATCAACTTGCATATTCGAGTTATGACAATGATGAAGAACATGAGGAAAATAGTGAGTTTGCTAATGAACACGATATTGCATGCACTAAATGTGGCTTCCTTTTTCCTACAAAATTGTCAACTTTCCTACAAAAAAGATTGAGGCATAGAGATATAGAAGCCATAGTGTGCTTGACATAGTCTCTCCTTCCAAAATCCTAACCCTTTACATCCCACATGCACCAATAACAATGCAAAAGTGCCAACCCATAATAATAATAATAATAATAATAATAATAATAACTATTCATTTTATTTTTTTAGTATTTTAATATACAGTGATTAATATTTTATTATTATTAATATCCATAACAATTATGATATATAATCCTATTATTATTATTAACATGATAATGATAATTATTGTTCACTAAAACTGAATTCATCTATCAAACCTTAAGAAGAAAGAACCAAAGTATCAAATACAATAGTAGGTATTAAACAACATTTTCATCTTGAAACGTTTAATTCCCATTTGGCACAAACACTTTTTTATTAATTTTAATTTGATGAGACTGGCATGCTCCCCACATTTGTGATGTGCTCGTGTTCTGGCATGGGTTAGCAGATACAGGCTATCAAGGCTCCAAATGCCTCCAAATGTGATAGGCTTCAAGCTATTTAATGATTGGTTGATGTAACTTCATTGGCACAAATGTGATAGCCTTGAAACTATGTAATGATTGGTTGATGTAAATCCATTGGCATATTGGAGAAGGAGGAAATAAGATGCAACAATGAGCAAAGGATACAATATATTTTAGGAGTACGGCTTAAAAAAAATTAATTTTAAAAGAAATTTATTTTTCCAATCACATGTAAAACAAGGTTGCGTGGCAGCACAGTCCCTGCCAACGAGGTTAGAAAAAAAATTGTGGAAAATGAGGTCGAATTGTAAATGAAACGAAGTGTTTAGTGCAAAATGTATATCACGGAAATGTTGTGTGCAACATGTATATCACGGAAATGTTGTGTGCAACATGTATATCACGGAATATGGGGCAAAAGTAAATCAGGGTTGGCAGGCAGAGCACCATTTATTTTTTGAAAGTATATAGTAAACCTATTTTTTTTTAAAGTATATAAGAAAGTAAAAAAACTGTTTATAGTGCAAGAATAAATTTGGAAATTTAAATGCATTTTCCATATGGATTGGTGAAAGATAAAAATATATGATGACATAAAATTAATAGGAGATAAGAAATTTAAAAAATTTAAATGCATTTGTGAACATGGGGTATAAGTAAATGACAGTTTCATTGTTGAGCACCATTAATTTTGAAATATATAAAAAAAGAAAAGTCTGTAACATATAAAAGAGTAAATGTGTTTTCCATATAGAGTGGTGAATGATAAGAATAAAAGTCTGTAACATATTAAAAATTAAATGCATTTGTCATACAAAATGGTGAAAGATAAGAATAGAGTCTGTAACATATAAAAATTTAAATGCATTTTTATTTGAAATCTTTCAAAAAATAAAAGTTTGTTACATACTGCTGGAAATTTTGAAATATTCAAAAAAATTAAAGTCTGTTACATATGAACTGGAATTTCAATGTGTTTGTCATGTAGACTGGGATTGGGGCTCCTGTGGACCATTAGAGAAATATGTACAAGAAACAGGATTGTGGAAAGAAGATAGAGTGCAATATCTGCAAAGAAAATAAATGGAAAGGTATAAGTGTTTTCCTATATATCTGTATTTAAGAAAATGGAATAACTGGGTTGATAAAAAAATAAGGATGCGATGAGTAAACTTACAATGAGGGTACATATTATCCCTTTGGATATTTTCTTGCAGCTTATATTTCATTGATGTCACCGATGACTGTGGTTTCAAGGATGTCCTCCATGGCTACTCGAATGATGGAAACTACCTGTTGCCTTTTGTCGGCAGCTTGTTTCAATTGTCTTTCAATCCATTCTTCAATGAAGCCTCTCATCAGGGCGACATTGATCTCAATCTGAATTTTTATGTGGAAAATATCATTTTCTAATTCTCGAAAGTTTATAAAAAGATTAGAGAGAGCCTGATGAATTTCCTCATTCTGTATTGCATATTTGACTAGCCAGTCGTGGACCTGAGCTTGATCAAATGGAAGGATGTTGTAAAAATTTTGCAAAGACAAGGTCTTAAACATAGCACCATGTTTATTGAACTCTTTCCTAGTTAACATAAATGAGTTTGCGATTAAGTGGGGGTCTTGGAAGTCGTAGGTTTTCCCGGCTAAGTCTATATTTGACACATTTGTGAATAATATATATTTCTTCAATATGTCTTGTTCACATGATTGAACAATAAGATGCAGGTTCTTTACTTTTTATTTCCAACATGCATTCAATTGGATGATGCGGTTTTTGGATGGAAGATCTTCTTCTCTTTTTTTTCTCCTTTCATATTGTTGACAATCTTGCCAAACAGGATGACCTTTTTTAAAAATAAATTTTCTTCATCTTTTAATTTGGCCTATAAAAGCTTGAGCAATATATGTGCCCTAGTTCCAAGGGAAGTGATGGTTTGTGATATTTTCCACGCCTCAATAACTAGTTCCACTCTTTTTTTGATATTTTTCTCCACATATCCTTTACAGGATGTGAGAAGGGTGGAGGATGCTTTTACAATGGGTGTAGGGGTGCTAGGCATGGTTATTTCCAAAGGACCGATAAGAAATGACATAGGAATGAAAGCGTCTTCCAATTCCTTGATTTGGTCCTTCAATCTAGCATTCTCGGTCTCGATGCCTCCAATGGAATCATGAAGTGCTTCTCCAGTCACAATGCGAAGTTGACAGATTTGAGATGGCCGCATGTTGGCAACGTGAGCCTATGAATGATATTTTCCTTTCTTATTTTTAACATTTTTTTTTCTGAATTATCAATTTTTTGTTCTAGCTATCAAAAACAACACTCTGGAACACGAAGGATTCATCTTCATCAAAATTTTCCGTAACGGATATGTCCATTGGATGGCTATGGTGGATGGTGTCTCTGGGATGATCAAGGAAGCAGATCATGGTATCCAGATCAGTGTCAAGTTCTATGTTCTCACTCTGAATTTTCGTCTCTTTTGCCTGCCCCACATTTTTGTTTCTCTCCTTCTCTACTGGAAGCTTGTGAAAACTATCAATTTTAGAGTGAGGAGGGTCATTATCTCCTCCTCTGTTTGAAGAACTCTAAGTTTCTTTGTTTCTATGATGGGTCATTGTAGCAATGCTTCGAGATTTAGTACTTTTTGGAGTGGTATTTGTGGATTGAACACTCTTTTCACTAGGGCCTTTCCCCTGTTATGTGTACAATTTAGTGCAGCTTTGCACTGTCTGTCCCTTGTTGGCATCAGAGGTAGGACTATTGTCTCCACTGTCTCTGTTTTTGGGCAGGTGTTTACTTACAAAACAATCATCGAATCCAAGTGTTTGTAAATGCTGTATAAAAATATCATAGTGGTCGAATCATCTTATGTCATCATCATATCTCAGGTTGGATATGCTAGAATGTTCTGCGAAATTGTCAATTTTGTTGATGTTTTTCAACACAGACTCCCCTATTTTCCAAGGTTTAGGAATGAACTATTTTTTTTTCTTCCTTTGGAACAGATGGAACTAGTAGCTGTATTGGCGTGCTACTTCTTAAACAAACATTATTTCCATAATGTGACATGGAAGGAGAATAGGTTGTTCCATGGAGCCAAAAATTCTTATGACAGTGTAATTATCCAAATGTTCGAGTGTCCCCTTCTTGTCCAAAAAACTAGTTTCCCGTTCAGATATGCGGGGAGAATCTTCTCCTAACAAAAAAAAATTGAAAACAGATAGGAAACCATTAAAAACCTCATAAAAATAGTGGGAAGACATGTTCTTCCACAAGGCCTGGTACCAGAACGTTACTGGGTGGAATTCCCAGTTGACATTCTTGGATAGAGACAGTTGCAAAAATTGACACGAATGTGCTATTGCAAAAACTAAATAGGATGACATATAATATTTCTTTTCCCTTTTGTAGCTTGACAATTGGGAAGAGATTTCATGGGAAATTAACCTACCCCAATAAAAAATGGCTTGTTCATTGACTGTGGAATACAAAATATAAAGAGCCATGTAGGAAACAGTAGTTGTAGACTCATGTCCCGTAATACGGAAGAGGGTATGATCTAAGAATGATTGCAAATTTTTATATCGTGGAAGTGACGGTACTATTCACAGACCATGGAACAACAAAAGTCCAATGTAGAGACCACCTAGCGGGAATTCATGGTTGGAGAAGTTTCTGGGTATGGAATGGGGAAGCGTTCAGTCTGTGTTGTGATAAAAGAGAATGAGTGTAGCTGTGAGCCCACAAGACCTCCCACATGCTAAGCAATGTTGACCTGACTAGCACGCAAGTCCATCTGTCAATTTGTATATCGAGGAACTCTCGCTTCCAGTTGTGGGACAAGGAACAATAGAGGGTCAATTTAAAGAAAGGGGAATTGGTCATTGGAAATGCGTGAATCCGCGAAGCTGCAGAGCAAGGAATTTTTGGGAGAAAAATGATTAAGCAACCAGGAAGAGAAACTATACGGAATAAAAGAGTGGTAAAATAGAAAGGCGGAAGGCAATTTTTGTAAGCGCAAATTGGTTTCAAAGAAGCCCCATTGTTGCACAACCATGATGTTGTACTAATTGTCAGCAAATCCATTGTTGAAGATTAGATTTTATTGCAACATGTGCATGTAACTATGGTCTTGATACATTCTTCCATGACTGTAACATATTAACTTAACTACTAAACTTTATTTTCTACTAATTGTCAGCAAATGCTTTGTTGAAGATTATATTTTATTGGAATGTGTGAGTGTAACTGCATTCTTCATACACTCTTCCATGAGTGAAACATATTAATTCAAGTATTAAACTTCTTGCATTATGGGTTGTTAGCATTAAAACTTAATAATTGCATGTCTAGAAACAAGAATAACAATTTTGCTGCAACATTGTACATTGGTATTGCTATGTTCTATCTGCATTACGAACAGAATTGAACATTGGTTTGAAATTATATAATCCATTTTTTGTTTTCATAAAAATCTAGTGGATTCACACAATACATTGGCATATAATTGTTAGATGTTCCATCTTAGAAAATATAATCTAAGTAAACACAATATTGAATAAATACGAGAGCACCAAACCATGCCAATTAGAACATGTGTTAAACCTAGAAAAGAGGTGACAATGAAGAGTCGAAGGAAAATAATTTTTAATAGAAAATGCATTTAAAAAAATAAGAAAAAAATCGAGTATTGTACATCTATCCTTAGAAATTGGACCCAGTTCTTTGGGCCAAAACATTGAAGGTATTTGTGACAAACACAGACATGGGATCCGCAGTATGCAAGATATTTGTAGTTTTTTCCCTGATGAATCATCCTGTGTTGAAATTGATATTTTTCACAAGATTCCCCTGAGGAAGAAGATGAAAATGGTTGCAGGGAAAGTGGAATAGCCCTTAGCTGAAACTGCCTCTACATAGTCCAAAACAATTTAGTAGCACAGCTTGCAAATGCAATTCCATAGGCCAAAATTAGTCCATTTTGGGAAAAAGGAGATGACTAGAAGGACAATTCCTTGTAGCAACGAGAGTTTTGGACCTAATTCTTGAAGATGTTAATCAATACTTTTTTGGATTAAAATATATCTCTAGGAGCATCAACATATCATTGCTTTACAGTGAAACTCTTCCGCCCAGAACGGACTAAATTGGAACTATGGAATTCCTACTTTCGCACTACAAAGTGGTTGTTGTGTTCACCATCGGTTTCTTTTCTGAAACTCCTTTTGGTGTTTTCATCACCGCCATTACTGAGCCGAGAAGTTCTGTTCATTATGGTTGATTTCGATTTGGGCATAGGAGTGGGAATATTTTCTGCATTGCCATCGTCCATTGGTGTACCATTTTCCATTAGATCATCTTCTTCTGGCTCGGAATTCATGGCATCAACTTATGCGACAACCTTGAATGCAAGTGGGAAGGTTCTCTAAGTAGCCAGGGTTGCCATGGAATTTTTTGGCTTGAAATATATCTCTCGGTGTACCAAGGGACCATATCCTTGTTTTCTCCTGGGTGGGGGGAGATGAATAGTAAGAATATGCCCTGGAATAGTGGAACCTCTGGCCATTATGCCCCAATTTGCTTACTGTGTGTGGAGAGAACTACTGCTAGAATTTATTAAGAATTTTCATTTTCTCAAGATGATGTTTGAAATGAAAATGGAGGAGGCATAATATAACCCTCCACAAATTATGGTTTAATTTGTATCAATGGAATATGTCCTCGAGCCTTTCACTAATCAATGATAGTTTCCAGGGTTCGTGCAGAATGAGTTGTCACCACCATAGCTCACTAATTGCACAATTAGAAAAAAGTGCGAAGGTGGCGGTGATGGTGAAAAGAGATTAAGAATTAGAAATTTCTTAGAAGGACCAACCCGTCCATGCACAAAAAAAAATATTTCATCATCTTTCAAATGAATACTTGGAAAGGATAACATACTTGTGCGCAAATCTTAGTTTAATTTGTAGTAATGACAAATATTCTCCAAATTTCTAGACATTAATGAAAATCTTAATGGTTCCTGCAGGATGGATACTAGCATTAAAGATTAATTATTGCATATCTGGAAACAAGTACGAAGGCAACGGTGATGGCGAAACTAATTCCAAGAAATACCAAAGTGTGGAAAGCGGTCGGGAAAGTTACAAAAGAAAAACGACAGAAGATATACCCAGGAGACATGAAGGACCGATGGTCATATTTCATCTCAGTGACAGATATTGGCCACCAATTTGTATGTCACAGAATTTGTAAATTGACAAGTGGACCTGTGGGCTGGCTGGCTCAACATTGCACTTTCATTGTTTTATGTCCTCCAAATAACACTCAGAGTTCCACGATATACAGATTGACAGATGGAATCGAGGGCTAGAAGGTTCAATATTGTCATTGTTTAGGGATGGAAATCACTATCAACTATCTAACATATCTAAAAACATTATTTTCAATACTAAAATATTAATATTACATATTGATCTTGTAGAATTTTATTAGACGAGAAATTTTTTACAATCTAGCCGGGTGAGTTTTAAAAGTTTTGTGACAAATGAACAATACATAGTAGACATGTAGTTTTATAAAGTATGGACATGTTATTTTATAGAACATATGCAGATCCCTGATTCCATACTTAGGCACTTTTTCGTTTGCAGGTTCTCAGCTTGGTGGGATGAATATTGAGCCTCTATTGTTCTGTTTCCTACAAATAGGATCCACACTTCCGCGATATACAAATAGACAGACAGACTTACGGGTTGGTTGGTTGAACGTTGCACTTTTATTGTCCCGTAGAGATTCCATATTAATTCCATATTTAGCTAGTTTTTTGGATCAGGGGCTCTTGGGCTGGAGGGAAATAAATTGGGCCTCTATTGTTCCGCGATCTACAAATAACACCCACAATTCCACGATATAAACATTCAGAAGCGAACCTGCGGTAAATTGTTACTGTTAAATATTGATATTGCAGAATTTAATTAGACGAGAAAATTTGTACAATCTGGTTGGCCGAGTGATATAAAAGTATTCCGACAAATGAGCAATAAATAGTAAACATGTACTTTTATAAAGTATGGACATGATATTTTATAGAACATATACAAATCCCTCATTCCACACTTGGGAAGTTTTTGGATCGCGGGTTCATGGCCTAGCAGGATGAAAATTGAGTATCTATTGTTCTGTGTCCTACAAATAGCACCTACACTTCCGTGATATACAAATTGATAGGCGGACTTGTGAAGATGGCTCTCTATATAAAGTATGGACATGTAATTTTATAGAGCATATGCGGATCCCTCATTCCAAACTTAGGCACTTTTTGGATCGTGGGTTCATGGCTTGGCGGGCTGAAGATAGAGTCTCTATTGTTTCGTGTCCTACAAATAGCACCCAGAATCTCTCAATATACAAATTGACAGGAGGAACTATAGGCTGCTTGGTTGAACATTGCATTTTTAATTTTCTAGAACATATGCAGATCCCTCATTCCATACTTGGGCACCTTTTGGATTGCGAATTTGCAGCCTGGCGGGATGAAAATTGAGTATCTATTGTTTTGTGTCCTACAAATAGCACCTAGACTTCCACGATATACAAATTGACAGGTGGACTTGTGGACATGAGTCTCTATGTAAAGTATGGACATGATATTTTACAGAGCATATGAGGATCCCTCATTCTATACTTAGGCACTTTTTGGATCGAGGGTTCGCAGCCTGGCGGG
The DNA here is from genome assembly GCA_032191745.1 of Picea mariana. Taxonomy (NCBI): domain Eukaryota; kingdom Viridiplantae; phylum Streptophyta; class Pinopsida; order Pinales; family Pinaceae; genus Picea; species Picea mariana. The sequence continues at coordinate 838,997 of JASDQU010101290.1, forward strand.
CTGAAAATAGAGTCTCAATTATTCTGTGTCCTATGAATACCGCCCAAACTTCCGCGATATACAAATTGACAGGAAGACTTCTTTGTTGAAAATTATATTTTTATTGTTCCGTAGAGATCCCGTATTAATTCCATATTTAACCACTTTTTTTGATCGGGAGCTCTTGGGCTGGCTAGATGAACATTGCACTTTCATTGTTTTGTGTCCTCCAAATAGTACTCGAACTTCCGTGATATGCGCATTCACAGATGGAATCGAGGGCTACCGGGTTCAAATTTGCCATTGTTTAGGGATGAAAATCCCTATCAACTATCCAACATATAAAAAAACATTATTATTAATACTAAATTATTAATATTACATATTGATATTGCAGAATTTAAGCAGAGGACAAAGTTTGTCCATTTTGGTGGACTAACTAATATAAAAGTTTTTGGACAAATGAGCAATACATAATAAACATGTAATTTTATAAAGTATGGACATTAGATTTTATACAACATATGCACATTCCTTATTCCATACTTAGGAACTTTTTGGATTGCGGGTTTGTGGCCTGGTGGGCTAAAAATTGAGGTTTTATTGTTTTGTACCCTACAAATAGCATCCAGATTTCTGCAATATACAAATTGGTAGGCGGACTCGGGTTGGTTGGTTGAACATTGCACTTTTATTATCTCGTAGAAATCCCGTATGAATTCTGTATTTAGCCCTTTTTTTTTATCGGGGGCTCAGGAGATGGCAGGCTGAAAATTGGGCCTCTATTGTTTCGTGTTGTACAAATACCACTCACAATTCTGCAATATATAAATTGACAAGAGGACCTGTGAGCTGGCTGGCTCAACATTGTAGTTTCATTGTTTTGTGTCCTCCAAATAGCACTCAAAGTTCTACGATATACAGATTCATAGATGGACTTGAGGGCTGGTGGGTTCAAGTTTTCCATTATTTACAGATGYTAATCCCTATCAACTATCTAACATATCTAAAAACATTATTTTCAATACTAAATTATTAATATTAAATTTTGATATTCCAAAATTTAATTAGACAAGAAAGTTTGTACAATCTGGTTGGGCGACTGATATAAAAGTTTTCTCACAAACRATGAATACATAGTAAACATGTACTTTTAGAAAGTATGGATGAAATTTTATAGAGCATATGTGGATCGTTCGTTCCATACTTGGGCACTTTTTGGATTGCGGGTTCTCGACCTAGTGGGATGAAATTTGACCCTCTTTTGTTCTGTGATATGCAAATATCACCCAAACTTCCGCAATATACAAATTGACAGGTGGACTTGCGGACTCAATGTCTAGTGGGTTCAAGATTGCAATTGTTTAGGGATTCTCATGCTATATAACTTTATCTAAAAACATTATTTTCAAATACTAAATTATTAATATTAACTATTGATACTGTACAAGTGAATTACATTAGATTATTAAAGGATGTTAAATCACTTATTTTTTAAAAAATGAAGCAAACAAAAGAAAGTTTTTTTTTAAATTCTATCACCTCAAGCATAACAAGGACCAATTTGAATTTTAAGGCCCTCTTGTTCATATGATAGCACAATTTCACTCCGCACAGTATATATTCATTGATTTCAAATTATTCCAGGATATCAATTTCGCGAAGTTCATCGAATAAGAAAAAATGCAAAAACAATGACCAATTTGAATTTTAAGAGACTCTTGTTGCCATGATAGGACAGTTGCACTTCGCACATTATATATTCATTGATTTCAAATTATTTCAGAACAATAATTTGACCAAGTTCATCGATCAAGGAAATCTGCTAAAGCAAGACACATAATACATTTGCGTCACAACGCCATAGAAATTATCAGGTGGATCTGTGGGCCAGCTGGCTAAAAAATTCAAAGGTATTATTCTATGTCCTCCAAAGAACAGTTAGAGTTCCATGGTATACAAATTGACATACAAAGAAGATAAACAAGAACCAACCATACTTTAAACAGGCTGCAAGCAAGTTCCTAGAAGGTTCCATAGAAAAGAACCCATCGACCTTTGCACCAAACAATTTGATATACAAATAAAAGATGTCGCCGCATTCATTTTCTCTTGCATATAGTATATGTTCCCAGTAGAAAATAATTGGGAATATGTGATATATGGGGATTATAGAGATATGGGCCAAGTCCAACGTACATTCATCTGGATGTTGAACACATGTTACAGAGACAGATGAGGTATTTTCATTTCCTGCCAAAGTTTGATATATAAATATATATATATATATATATATTCCCCTTCTTCAGCTGATATGAAAAATTGCATTGTCTTTATTCAAGGTGAATTTGCTGTGTATGCGAAGCTGCCACTGCTTGTAAACGTTGATTGCCTTTTTCTGTAGATACATTTCATACGACAAATCTGTCAACTCAGGAATCACATTTTGTAACAGAGGCTGCCTAACTGTACAATACACAGTTGTGTTGCCCACGGTTCGAATAACAACATTCATGCAATGCCCATATATATATGGACATTTTTCATGGCATCATAGACAATCAATCGTATCATCACTTATCAAAGCAGAGGCAGAAGAAGCGGAGTTGTATATTGCACATACAGGCTCAAATGGGGTCGAGTACACATTGGCTGCAACTAAAATACCTTCAACCTAGGAACCCAAGCAAATGGATTAATACATTGAACAACATAATACACAATTGCACCCCCTCCCACCTCCCCTTTAAAAAAATAAAAATAATTAAGAAGACGCAAAAATTTGTTGAAGGCTATTTCTATAAGCAAAGTGAGAATGATTTTGTGTATGTATATGCACAACAGTTGTAGAGCTAGCTAGTTTCTTCATATCCTCTACTATATATGCTCGCAACTATGTTACAAACATTGCCTGGGTTGTCTGAAATATCCTTTCTCTAGCATCCCTCTTCTTTGTTATATTTTTGAATAGCATAAGTGGAGTCAACCCTCTATACAATTGTTGTTCCATTGACAAAAACAAATCTGAATACGTATCAAACAATTGTAGCTGCAACATGGAACAGTCCAATATTTGTGTAACTTATCCGACATACATGCACATGTGAAAGTAAAAGTGACACAATAGAGACGCGACCGTACCCCCGTCGCACTCTCCTGCTCACAAGATCCATCAAAATCCCCTTCTGAGTCGAACCGGCTCTTTAGATCCCCTGCTGGAATCCATGTCAAATTCTCGATCCACAAGTCCTTTCGCTCACCCTCATGGCCTTCTGCACATTGACCGTGACTTTTCCCCTGATCTTGATTTCAGGTCATCAAGGTTTCGCTATCCCCTTGCTCGAGAGTTCTTGCTCTCTCCAAATTTCGATCTTCGATGAGATCCTCTCTGGCATGAGCCCCTCTGGCTATGCCCTTTGGTCCATACGACCCTTCTTCATAAGACCGCAGCCTTATCTTCCTGTCGAGATTTCAAGCTTCAAAAACCCGATGTGTCCCTTTTGTGCACTAGCCCTCCTGGCTATAGGTCTTGACCCATATGGCCGTTAACCCGTGACCACTGTCTTATCCCCCATCGGGGTTTCGGGGTTTGCGATGCCATAATACATATGCCCCAGGATTCCCGACTCCACGAATCCCACCTCTCCGCTGCACTGAAAGTAGGCCTCCACTATGGTTTGTTTCTCAGCCTTGATGCAATGACAGTTGTCCCCCACTGATCGAGGTTTCGCGTCTCGCGATCCAAAGTGCACAAACAACTTGTCACCAGGATCTCTGATATCCCGATGAACCAAACTCCGATGGATAGCCTCCTCGTCGGGACCCTTCCCGATGGCGCTGATGATTTCCACGCGTCCCTTCTCAGATGGAATGTTCAGATTCTGTGTCGGGGTTTCCAGTGTGGATTTACCCGATCTCTTGTCTATGGGGATGCCGATTTCCCGATGCGCCAAAACGTCGATGGTGCTTGATTTCCACCACGTGTCCTCTGTCAACAGACGGTCCAAATCCTCGTCAGGATTTCGTAGCTATTGGTGTCCCGATTCTTACGACCTTGAGAATATCGATTTCCCGAGTGCCGATATCTCGATGGCTCCACCCCTGTCAGGATTTCTCCTCCTATCCACGAGGACTTAACTCCCTCGCAACTTCTACAGATCTGAAGGCTGTCAACGACTCTACACCAGATCTAACGCTCAGATTTGTCTTCCTTCCCTACGCTTCTCCAGAGGCTTAAACTCTGCGCGTCTTCTCCCAATCCAATGGCTGACGGGATTTCTATATGAGATCCGACGGCTGTCGGTATCCTCCTTCTGTAGGCTCCTCCGAAGCTTTTTATCCTTGCAGTCACAACTCTGTGCGTGAAAGAACTGTTCCTCCTAAGCTTTATCTTCGAATCCTTGGGGGATTCTTCAACTTCTGCTCCATTGCAGAGTCTCTTGCATGTAAAGTGCTATCCTTTCTAAGCTTCAGGAAACACTTAGATACCTTAAGGGATTTTTCCCCTCTTCTCCCTCAGATGGAGAAATTGATGCCTTCCTGGTTGTCCTGCTGCTCAAGCAACTAAATTGCTGAGTCCTTATGGGTGTCCAACAACCCA
>JASDQU010101290.1:843595-853906 GCA_032191745.1 Picea mariana
AGTCTCTTGCATGTAAAGTGCTATCCTTTCTAAGCTTCAGGAAACACTTAGATACCTTAAGGGATTTTTCCCCTCTTCTCCCTCAGATGGAGAAATTGATGCCTTCCTGGTTGTCCTGCTGCTCAAGCAACTAAATTGCTGAGTCCTTATGGGTGTCCAACAACCCAGTGAAGATCCCTCTATGGATACTTCCTCCAGTAGCAGAACTCAAAGAGTTCTCTTCTCTCCTATGTGCCTGTCTACACACTGACTCAAATGCCCACCTGGCAGAGTTCCTTCTCCTTCATAGAACCCTTGACGGTTCTATCGTCTTCTCCTGTGCACCTATGTCGCTGCTCGATGCCCTCCTGGTAAAGCTTCTCAGAATCCTCAGTGATTCTATTTTCTTCTTTTAACTCTTAGCAGAGTTCTTCCTCCAGCACCTCGTGCTTACACTCAATGCCCACCTGGCAGAGCTCCACAGAACTTACAGCAAAGTTCTGTCTGCAACTGTGTTTTAGCTACACAGCCTTGCCTCCTGAGGTGTTCAATACCCTCAAAGGTCTTCCTCCTGAGTTGTTGATCTCAGTTCTTGTGCCGCAACATGTCTTTGTCTGACTCCGCAGAGTTCAGAAGTGCATCCTTTGTGCACGGCTATCAGAACCCGCAGTGTTCTTTCACACCCTCCTGGTGTGAAGCCTCAAAGAACTTCACCTGAAATCAAACAAACCATGCAAATGCACAACTACAACACACATTCACAACATAAAAGGAACACTCAAAGACATCCATATAACATAGAACCCATGCACGAAAAACTGCTTCTGTTATATTAACAATGGCAAATGCATGTATTTACAAAGTGTTCTAGAGCTCTCTCTCTGGCTCTTCTCCTACAACCATACTAACTCAAAATGAGATATCAAATCTCTTTTACCTAAGGGGGCTCTTCGAGCGCTTCCCTCCAGATTCACCTACCCTATTCAATTACATTGAATGGGCTGTCTAATCCAGAATCAGATCTAGATCTCAGCCGATCTTGGCATTAAAGACGATCTACCTAACACCTACACAAAGGCACGGCTTCTATGGCTCACCAGCCTAAAAATTAAATTACATTGAATTCATATTTAAATAAGGTTGTGCCTCTCTTCAGCCTTTAAATGCATGCACTCGATGTGGCTGGTTGGCTGGCTGGMTAACATGGAGAGATGCTCCTGTATCAAACTCCTTAGCTGCAAAATCATGAGCTCCTAGTCATGTGCTTCCCCTCTAAGCGGTTGGAATTTCTCCTGGATCCCAAACAAATATTTGGAGCTATTCATCTGCTCCATCTTGTCGCTGCTGCTTCTACGCTACTGCTGCTGATGTTGTTGCTTCTCTTCTGCTCAGCCTCTCCTTGCTGGCAGTCGTTGATGACCTCAACATCAACCTTCTAATCTCCTCGATCACTGCATCCAGCTACTCTAGTGGCTGGTCCTGTTTTTGCAGTCTCCCCAGCTGCAAAAATTTTCTGCAATTGGGCAGATCGCTATGATCTCCCATGCCATCCTCTTTATCTTCATCTATGGCCTCAAGTTGCCACTCTGCTGCATACTTTAGTCCTATAGTCTCCCTTTGACTGACTTGTTGTTTATTCACCTTCCCTGATAGCTCAACTTCTGCCAGTTCTCTTGCTGGCCCTGGATTGTTCATCCAATCCTCCAGCATTTCTAGCTCCATCTACCATGGAGTGATAACTTTACCTACCTGCTCCTTGGCTTCCTTTGCTTCTAGCTCCAATGCTACAACTCTTTCAGCTTCCTGGCTGAATATGTTGAGACACTCCTCAGAATGCTCATTTTCTTCTTCTACTTGGGCAACTTCCAAATTTTGCTCCAATTCCTCCTTGACAGTCATCGTCAGCTGTGACTGTTCTGTTGTTGTACCATCTGTAACAAAAATTTATGCCTCCCCCTGGGCACATGGTAGGAATATCCCAATTCCCCCACTCATCAGAATATCATTCTGATCTTTCACCTCTCCTGTCAGCCGCATCTACTGATCCAAGTCTATCTACTCTGTCATCTCCCCTGGATAATTTTGAATCACTTCTGACTTTATGAGACCCACAGATAGTCTCATCTGCTCATCCCTGGCCACCTGGAAATATGGGATGCTTCCAATGTCCTATTGGCAGTCTTCGAGATCCCGTAGCGATCTCCTTTCATTGCCCAGCTGGCAATGTGAAATTGCCTGGCTGTCCCCCTGACAGTCCGTGAGATCCCGCAGTGATCTCAATCTGTTGCCCTCCTGGCAAACGGGAATTTCTACTTCTCTGCCCTCCTGGCAGTTCTTGAGATCCTCAGTTGATCCCATTTCAAATTATTCATCATCGAGACCTCTCCCAGTCTCTGTCTCACAGTGATAAATCATCTTTTCCTCTGTGGCCTTGAGGTTTTCAACATACCTCAACCATCTTTTTAACAGCCTACGCTGTCTCATGACCATCAACTTCTTGACTGGCCATTTTGCTTTTGCCTTCTCCATGGGAAATTCATGCATCCATCTCATCCTCCCATCCTGCCGCATCCGCAGTTCGAACTTCTCTATGTCTACCTTTAATTCATAGAGATCTTTATCCACCTCTCTATCCATTTCTGCAAGCTTTTCTGCCTTGCTCTTCTTCCTCCCAGCATGCCTATGGTCTTCAGTAACCATGGTGTTGTCTCTGTCTTCTCTCCTAGAAAACCTGTTGTCACTCTGCATCCCTGAGTGTTCCAACTTCATCCTCCTACAGTCTCCCTGACTGACTTCTCGACTGCTACCTACCTGCAAACAATCGTCACAGAGTCCTCAACAACTTTGTCTTCCTCTTTCTTCTTCTGTATGCAATATACAAATAGAATCCCTCTCTAATACCACTTGATGTGTGTATCAGAGTGCTCTCTTATCTCCTCCTGCCTCTCTTGCCTAAAATATACAGACAAGAAATCAGCTCTGATACCACTTGACGCAATAGAGACGCGACCGTACCCCCGTCGTGCTCTCCCGCTCACAGGATCGATCAAAATCCCCTTCTGAGCCGAAGCGGCTCTTTAGATCCCCTGCTGGAATCCCTGTCAAATGCCTGATCCATAGGTCCTTTCGCTCACCCTGACGGTCTTCTCCACATTGACCGTGACTTTTCCCCTGATCTTGATTTCAGGTCATCGGGGTTTCGCTATCCCCATGCTCAAGAGTTCCTGCTCTCTCCAACTTTTGATCTCCGATGAGCTCCTCTCCGGCCTGAGCCCCTCTGGCTATGCCCTTTGGTCCATACGACCCTTCTCCATAAGACTACAGCCTTATCTTCCTTTCGAGATTTCAAGCTTCAAAAACTCGATGCGCCCCTTTTGTGCGCTAGCCCTCCTGGCTATAGGTCTTGACCCATATGGTTGTTAACTTGTGACCACTGTCTTATCCCCCATCGGGGTTTCGGGGTTTGTGATGCCACAATACACACGCCCCAGGATTCTTGACTCCATGAATCCTGACTCTCTGCTGCACTGACAGCTGGCCTCCACTATGGTTCGTTTCTCATCCCTGATGCGATGGCAGTTGTCCCCCACTGATCGAGGTTTCACGTCCCGCGATTCCAAAGTGCACAAACAACTTGTCACCGGGATCTCCGATATCCCGATGAACCAAACTCAGATGGACGGCCTCCTCGTCGAGACCCTTCCCGATGGCGTTGATGATTGCCACGCGTCCCTTCTCAGATGGATGGTCCAGATTCTGTGTCAAGGTTTCCAGTGTGGAATTTACCCGATCTCTTGTCTACGGGGATGTCGATTTCCCGATGCGCAAAAACGCCGATGGCGCTTGATTTCCACCACATGTCCTCTGTCAACGGACGGTCCAGGTCCTCGTCGGGATTTCGCGGTTATTGGTGTCTCAATTCTTATGACCTCGAGAATCCCGATTTCTTGAGTGCCGATATCCCGATGGTTCCACCCCTGTCGGGATTTCTCCTCCTATCCACGAGGACTTACTACCTCGCAGCTTCTGTAGATCTGACGGCTGTCGGCGACCTTGCACTAGATCTAACACTCATATCTGTCCTCCTTCCCTACGCTTCTCTAGAGGCTTAACCTCTGCGCGTCTTCTCCCGATCCAACGGCTGACGGGATTTCTATATGAGATCTGACGGCTGTCAGTATCCTCCTTCTGTAGGCTCCTCCTGAGCTTTTTATCCTTGCAGTCACGACTCTGTGCGTGAAATCACTCTTCCTCATGATCTTTATCTTCGAATCCTTGGGGGATTCTTCAACTTCTGCTCCACTGCAGAGTCTCTCGCACGTAAAGTGATATCCTTTCTGAGCTTCAGCGAACACTCAGATCCCTTAAGGGATTTTGTCCCTCTTCTCCCTTAGATGGAGAAATTGACGCCTTCCTGGCTGTCCTTCTGCTCAAGCAACTAAATTGTTGAGTCCTTCTGGGTGTTCAACAACCTAGTGAAGATCCCTCTGTGGATACTTCCTCCAGTAGCAGAACTCAAAGAGTTCTCTTCTCTCCTCTATGCTTGTCTACACACTGACTCAAATGCCCACCTGGCAGAGTTCCTTCTCCTTCACAGAACCCTCGACGGTTCTGTCATCTTCTCCTGTGCACCTATGCCCCTGCTCGATGCCCCCCTGGCAAAGCTTCTCAGAATCCTCAGTGATTATGTTTTCTTCTTCTAACTCTTAGCAGAGTTCTTCCTCCAGCACCTTGTGCTTACGCTCAATGCCCACCTGGCAAAGCTCCACAGAACTTACAAAAAAGTTCTGTCTGCAACTGTGTTTCAGCTACACAGCCTTGCCTCCTGAGGTGTTCATTAACCTCAAAGGTCTTCCTCTTGAGTTGTTGATCTCAGTTCCTTTGCCGCAACACGTCTTTGTCTGACTCTGCAGAGTTCAGAAGTGCATCCTTTGTGCACGGCTATCAGAACCCACAGCGTTATGTCACACCCTCCTGGTGTGAAGCCTCAAAGACCTTCACCTGAAATCAAACAAACCCTGCAAATTCACAACTACAACATACATTCACAACATAAAAGGAACACTCACAGACATCCATATAACACAGAACCCATGCAGGAAAAACTACTTCTGTTATATTAACAATGGAAAATGCCTGTATTTACAAAGTGCTCTCAAGCTCTCTCTCTGGCTCTTCTCCTACAACCATACTAACTCAAAATGAGATATCAAATCTCTTTTACCTGAGGGGGCTCTTTGAGTGCTTCCCTCCATATTCACCTACCCTATTCAATTACATTGAATGGGCTGTCTAGTCCAGAATCGAATCTAGATCTCAGTCGATCTTGGCATTAAATCCGATCTACCTAACACCTACACAAAGGCATGGCTTCTATGGCTCACCAGCCTAAACATTAAATTACATTGAATTCATATTTAAATGAGGCTGCACCTCTCTTCAGCCTTTAAATGCATGTGCTCGACGTGGCTGGCTAGCTGGCTAGCTGACGTGGAGAGATGCTCCTACATCAAAAAGTCAAAACTGAATATGAAAATTAGTACCATTGCCTTGTCGCTGTCGGACTCTCCACCCTTTATATGGAGAATGTGTTGCGAGCCAAATTTTCTCTCCATTGTGACAACAGCCCAATCGTTCCGATTGGGTAAATATCAGTGCTCTGTGCAAGCTGGTTGATAGTCGAGTCCGGGACAAAAGGATATTCTGAACAAACAATGGGAATTTTTTTCTACAATGCTTGTTTCGTTCAACGAAATAATTGATCACAATCACCACGGTCATATACTATTTTGGGAAATATATTAAAATATGTAATGGATATCCCGTTACATGGAAATATCTTTTCTGCATGTTTCCGGACAAGTTGTGGAGGAACATTCAGTGTCACTATCATCATGGAGTCCTTGTCTATCATGTCAGGATGCATAATGGATCTACTTTTGTTTTCCTTGTCCAAGTAGGTGTTATAGACAACCATTATGTCCCCGACGAACACTTTTCCAGTTTGGCAGTTGTTCAAGCCCTCTATTAACAGTACTTTGGATGTCACAACTCTAGACCTGTTAACATTTTTTTGAATAGGAAAACTAAAGTGAATGGTAGTGTGCTACAAGTACACGCATAGTTTTGATGAACTATGGAGCCATAGTTTCGCAACCACACCTCTTAGTCTGTGGAACATGCAGCATGTTCAGCGTCTCGCTTGTACTTGTTCATACTTCTTGCGAGTTGCAAACCATGTATTGAAAATGACATCAAAATATCCGCCATGCTATAGATGAAAATATAGCCCAACAAATTTGTTTAGTAAACATAGTAAGAGCAGAGCATATGCATATTTACCTTTGGCCTTGTCAGTCGGTCGATGTCTGGGATGACTGACTACTCATGCCCATGTCACTAGTCCAACTTTTTCTGATGTAGGCATGTGCAAATGAACATTGGGACTAAACAAGCATATGCATTGTATATTTTCCATCAAAAGGACCAAATAACCGTAAAACTGTATGCATCTGAATTTTTTAACTGGAGAAATGTTTAAGAGTAAACAAGGCATGAGCACGAGGCACCATGGCCAATCTATATATCGCAGACCCCTAGAAGCTAGGGGAGCAATCTTCAACCTACCAACCCGGCACCTGAAATCGAGAAAGTGGGTAACTATGGAAGAAGGTAGAAGCACGACCACATATGTGAATCCGTTAGTCCACCAACTAGCGCACGAAGGAATTTTTGGAAAGCACACTAGGTAGATGAATTATAAAACAAAAGGGAAAACAGAAAATGGAAAAAGTAGAAATAATGAGCGTGGAAAGGCCCATTATTGCAAAATCATTGTTTTCAAGTCTAATATTATATGCCCCCACCCGGTTTGTATATTTAATTTACCAACACACTTGGTATACCTTTTAGAAGATTGCACCGCAGAACCCTTTGTTGTTGCACATAACGATTCATCTCCCTGTCCAAGCAACCTGTTCTTTCCAAGGCAACAATGTCAAAGATGCAATGGACACGAAGTAAAGTTAGTATGAATACAAACATCTAAAAGAAATAGAAACATGTCTATTTACTCGCCAAAGAGTCCTTTGTCCTATCCAGCCATTATGTTTGTTTAAATGCAACAATGCAACGCAAAAACAACAGACTTGAACCAGCTTAGTATGCTGGAAGGAACACATGTAAGCAAGATAACTTACCATGTAGGAAGGCACACAACAATTTTAACTCATATACAGACCATAAATGAAATGCAAAATAGCGCAATATGAAACAACAGTACAAGCATGCACCTTTCTATATCCTCTTCAGCCGATGCAATCAAAACTCCCTCATTTTCTCCAGCTACTCTGTTTGTTTGAATGTGGGAATGCACCAAATTCAATGAACATCCATGGAAGCTGGTATTCCCTGGAGAATAAGCAATATGTACACACAACAAAACTGACTGAATGAACAGTCTAAAAAGGTAGAAACATGAACCTTTGCGCTTCTCTATCCATGGCTGTAAACGTGTACATTTTTTTTCCCTGCCAAAATATATTACAAGGCACAAAATATCACACAATTGCATGGTTGCGGCTAAACGATTTCTAGTTTTCCCTGGCAATTTATCTAGATATGCCCTTTAACCATGTTCTTTATCCTCTACAAAGACTATTGTGCCCATGATACAAGTTCTCAGTTTTCTATAGAAAACCACCCAAACATGCTTCCAAACATCAAAATATAATCTTGCAAAATCTTTATTGCACATATCATATCTCAAACACAACACAAATTCTATCGTGCACACACCAGTCTATGTAGAGGAGAAAGAACATGTAACGTCATATCCACACCTCTGACCATACATGGTTTATAAATGTAGCCTGCATACATATGCTTTATTCCAACAAAAACAAAGTGGATATTGTAACTTCACATGTAATCCTTCAACAATTTTGCATGCAACTATTTTCTTTCATGGTAGGACAGGAGCACCAGCAAAATCTAACAGAGTAACAAATATCGGGCTCGACAGACATGGCAAATAACACAGCTACATTTCTACTCGTGGGTGTAGGGGTTGAACACCGTAAAGCGCCCCTAAAAAAACAATAATAATCCAAAAAAAAGAAAAAAGAAAATCTCCAACCACTGTCGCTGCACCCCAACCCTGCAAGGTCGAATCAAACAAAAGAAAACAGCAAGGACCAAAGCAGCCAGAAAGCATGAACATGTTGAACTCCACCCCCAGGGCTCCAAAGCGCAAACCCCATCCTAACAAACAGAACCAACAACCCACGAACCAACGAACCGGCAAGAACCACTGAGCCAGTGAACAACATATGTATCTCCAACGATTACGAAACTGCAGCCCAAGCATAGAATGAACCAGAAACATACAAGGAACATGCGACTACAAATAAACAAACATTATTACTTGCAAACTGCAAACACTGAACAACAAACAAGGAATACAAAATGAAACTATGCCATCAAAACTTACTCCGAAATGATGAAATGAAGAAGCGCAAGTCGAATCGCAAGTGAAACAACAACAAGAAGTAACTGACAAGCCAGAGAAGAAGAAGCACTCACTGAACCAGTAAACAATGTATGTAGGTTCAATGATTACAAGGATGAAACATACAATGGCAACAACCGACAAACCAACAAAGAAGAAACACTCACCGAACCAACAAACAATGTATGTAGCTTCAATGGCAGAACAAGGATGAAACATACAATGTTTGTCGAACTAGCGGTGGACAAACAAGACTGCTCAAATTCACTGTAATTGTATACGAAATTTCGAGGAAAAATGTACTCCGAGAAGCGTATTTGCATAAACATTTAAGATTGTCAGGCTGTCTAAGGACCTCGTGGTATGCAAACATTTAAGATCTCAGGGGTGTTGGAGGACGACCACATCATGTAAACATTTACGTTGTCAGGCCTATTGAGGCATCTCGGAATAAGTGTCAATACATTTCAACAAATAAACTTATTATTTGTTATGGTTTAAATTTACGTTGTTATGGTTTAAATGAACATTTACATTGTTATGGTTTAAATTTTTTTAATATTATTATTTTTATATTTAATAATAAACTTAAATTTATTTTAAATTTGAATTTATTATACAATTATAGGGATCTAATTTATTGTTATATCCCCAAAATGGATGTCCTTGCACTAATGATCATTCAATATGATCATTATGGCCGGTTATGGTTAGAAGTTTACTTATCTTTCTATACATATAGCCGTATAAAAAGGGGAGAGATGAAAGAGCCCAGCGATTTGACTGGTAAAGTCTATGAAGGTATACATACCCTACCCCCCTCTGGATTTGAACCTGTGACCTCTTAAGAGGAAACACATGTTCTTAACCATTAGGCCCACTCAGACTGTATCCGTATAAAAAAGGTAGAAATAAAGAAAAGGAGTAGATATATAAAGAGAAACTAAAAAAGGGAGGAGATATAGTGAGATACTAACAACAATAAATTTAATTTAATAATATATTTTAATTTGTTAATAATTTTAAAATAGTAAATTTGTTAATAATTTCAAAATAATGAATTTGTTTGATTTTTCTAACCACATATTAAAATAGGTTAGAAATTAACCAATTGGAAAGAATATAACAGCACATTAAAAATTAAAAATAGAAACAATCCCATTGGAAAGAATTTCTCGTATACAATTGCACTAACAACTTCCTGAAACATAGAAACAGACTTCCCTCGCACACATTAATCTACAAACAAACTTCTCTAGAAACGGACTGCTCACACGTTAATTAAACTATAAAAGAAAGCGGAGTTAATAAATCCAAAACAGATATTACTTCATTCCATTTCAATTGCAACTGAGCTCGTTATTTACAACATGGCTTTACCTGCATTCATTTCCTCCGGTGGCAGAGGCACGGTGGGCGTCCTGTTCCTCTTAGTTCTTCAGATGGTAACTCAGAGAATCAGAGGAGATCCAGAGGCGTTGCAGGATTTCTGCGTAGCCGACACGAAGTCTTCGGTTTTTACGAACGGACTGGCTTGCCTCAATCCAAATCAAGTTTCTTCTCAACACTTCGTTTCATCGGCCCTGCGCAGGACAGCGAACACATCAGCCGGTCCCACGGGAGTAAACTTCATTGGGGTTAATCCACGGAACCTGCCAGGCCTCAACACGCTGGGACTAACGATGGCTCGCATTGACATGGATGTGGGAGGGATAGCAGCTCCACATATCCATCCCAGAGCCACTGAACTATCGTACGTAGTGGAAGGCCAAATCTTGGCTGCCTTCGTCGATTCAACTACAAATAAACTCTTCTCTCAAAAA
>JASDQU010101290.1:856416-876981 GCA_032191745.1 Picea mariana
GATAAGGAGGGTGGAGGGAGAGAATATATGGATGTAAAGGGAGAGAGAGGGAGAGAGTTGAAGAGGGGGGATATAGAGAGGGAGTGTATGCAAGAGTTTGATGCATGGAGAGGAAAGGTCTAGGTCTAGGTCATCGTCAAGGTCTAGGTCTAGGTCTGGGTCTTAACATGCCTTTCTAGGTCTAGGTAAATGGAATTTGTTTCCTTACCATGCCTTGCCTTGCAATGTACTACTCTTTCTAGAGTGCAGAGGGAGAGAGGGGAAGACAAAGAGGGGAGGTAGAGAGTGAGTGTATTAGAGTGTGGGAGGGAGAGAGAGGAAGACATAGAAGGGGGATAGAAATTGTGTGTGCAAGAGTGTGTGAGGGAGAGAGAGGTAGACAAAGAGGGGAGGTAGAGAGAGGTAGACAAAGGAGGGAGGTCTAAGAGAGTGAGTGTGTTAGAATGTGGGAGGGACATAAAGGAAGACAGAGGGTGGATAGAAAGTGTCTGTGTGAGAATGTGGGAGGGAGAGAGAGGAAGACATAGAGTTGGGATAGAAAGTGTGGGAGGGAGAGAGAGGTAGACAAAGAGGGGAGGTGGAAAGAGGTAGACAAAGGATGGAGGTATAAGAGAGTGAGTGTGTTAGAATGTGGGAGGGACATATAGGAAGACAAAGGGGGGATAGAAAGTGTGTGTGTGAGATTGTACGAGGGAGAGAGAGGAAGACATAGAGTGGGGATAGAAAGTGTGGGAGGGAGAGAGAGGAATACAAAGAGGGGAGGTAGAGAGTGAGTGTGTTAGAGTATGGGAGCGAGAGAGAGGAAGACATATAGGGGGGTAGAAAGTGTGTGTGGAAGGGAGAGAGAGAAAGGCATAGAAGGGAAGTAGAGAGAGTGTGTGAGAGTGTGAGAGGGGGAGAGATGAAAATAGAGGGGGGGTAGAGGGAAAGGTAAATGTAGGAGAGAGGGGTAGATGTAGAAATGGAAATATAAATGGCAATATAAATTTACACGAATCATTATTTTTGTTGTGCTAAATCCATTTCTGAATGTAGAAATGGATTCAACATACTGAAAAACCTCTAGGGCACTCAAATTATTATAGCCTATAGGTTGTTTTTAAAGCAATTGATTCTATATCAATATGTCATAATATAAGAGTACAAAAAAAAATACATGTAACCCTCCACTAGGGAAAGTGGGAAACAATGGCTTATTCGATTTTCTATTTATCTATTATTAAAAAATAGAATTTTTTGTTTATACCATTGTTTTAGACTCTATACAAGTTTAAGGCTCATTGTATTCTCTTTTATTATCTATAATTATTTTTGGATGATTGCAATATGAAAAATATTTGGAGTGAGTGCTCATTGTTTTCAAAGAAACACCCAAAATAACAAACTTAGTTTAAAGGTTAAATGGTAGGGGTAGACAAAATGACAATAGAAATTTACATGAATCACTATTTTTGTTGTGCTAAATCCATTTCTGAATGTAGAAATGGATTCAACACACTGGAAAACATTAGCTTATTCGATTTTCTACTTAAATTGAATTCAATGTCAACATTGAGTAATATGCTCTTTGCTCTTGCAAGGTCCCAAGTTCTTCTTTCGATCTTCTTCAACATTTATGCCCTTTCGAATTTCTTGCTACATATCAAGCCTCATATCTTCTTCAACATAAATGCTTGTAATGGACCGTTTGTGATTTTTTTTAAGCTAACTGATTCTATATTAATATGTCATAATATAAGAGTACAAGAGAAACTACATGTAACCCTCCACTAGGGAAACTAGGCAACATTGGCTTATTCTATTTTCTATTTCTCTATTATTAAAAAAATAGAAATTGTTGTTTATACCATTGTTTTAGACTCTATACAAGTTTAAGGCTCATTGTATTCTCTTTTATAATCTATAAATGTTTTTGGATGATTGCAATATGCAAAATATTTGGAGTGAGTGCTCATTGTTTTCAAAGAAACACCCAAATTACCAAACTTAGTTTAAAGGTTATATGTTTGGACCATTTTCGAGGATTTTTTTTCTTAAATTTTACAGGTAATCCACAGAAATTTTAGTCCTAATCCATAGAAATTTTACTAGATAGATACAATACAATATATAGGATCTATCCAAAACCATAACCGATCAACAAGGACTAGGTTCTTTCATCGAAATTACATTATAATGGGTCGAAAATACATTAGTTGAAAAACACCAAAAAGAGGCAAAAAATGGACCACAAAAAAAACCTAACTGGTCAACAAGGACTAGGTTCCTTCACCGAAATTACGTTACAATGGGCCTAAAAAATATTGGCTGAAAAAAACCAAAAAGAGGCAAAAAAATCGACCAAAAAACAGCCCATTATTTTTTCAGGGGCCATGCCCCCAAATAGCCCCTACCCCTTGCTCCCATTTTAATGTGTAGTACATGGGATAAACATGAAAAGAATATAACATATAACCAACATATGTCTTTTGGAAATCAACTATGGTAATTCAAATCCACTTGCATAGCCTCAGTCTAAGCCTTAGTAATTCTTTGGCTAGGCTTCCTAAGGTGGGATGTGTTTGCAGGTCACTTGGGCCTACTACATTGTCCCTCTTCCTACATGTCATTGTCATTCTTAATACCCTCTATCTTCATCATATTCTACTCTTTGTAAACTAGGACTAAAACCCTTAAGGCACCTCCTAATGACTAGGCATGTGAACCAGGAAACCACGAATTACAAGCCCCCTATTCTACTATGTAAACAAGAATGCGAATGAGGAAAGGACTAAAAGTAGTATTACCTTTAGTGAGCATCCAATGCCATGCAATTAAAATATAGTAAGACTGTTTGTGAGAGGAAGGGGAGAGATAGAGGGAAGGGGTAGATAGATATAAAGAGAGAAATGAGGGGAGAGTAGAGGAGAGAGAGGGAGTGGGATATACTGAGAGTGAGACTAACAACAATGAGAGAGAAAAAGAGGTGGTAGATCTAGGAGAGAAAGAGAGAAGAGATAGTGGGAGGGAGGGGGAGAGAGAGAGCGAGGAGGGGGGTAGAGAGAGAATGTGTGAGTGTGAGAGGGGGATAGAGAAAGAAGGGGAGGGAGAGAGCAATCCACGAAGAGCATAAGAGAGATCGAGAGTGAGATAGAGAGATATAGAGAGGGAGGTACTATGAGAAAGAGAGAAAGAGAGGCATAGAGAGACAATTAAAGTGAGACTAACAACAAGGGGGGAGAGAGAGAGAGAGGGGAGATGAGAGAGGGGGAGAGAGACAGAGAGAGGNGGGAGAGAGAGATGCAGGAGGGGGAGGGAGGAAGGGAGTGAGGGAAAGAGAGGGAGGGAGAGAAATAGATGGATGGAGAGAGAGACAGGGAGAGAGTCGAAGAGGGGGGAATATATAGAGGGAGTGTATGCAAGAGAGTGAGGCATGGAGAGGAAAGGTCTATGTCTAGGTCTAGGGATTAACATGCCTTGCCAGGTCTATGTAAATGGAATTTATTTCCTTACCATTCCTTTCCTTATAATGTACCACTCTTTATAGAGTGCGGAGGGAGAGAGAGGAAGACAAAGAGGGGAGGTAGAGAGTGAGTGTGTTAGAGTGTGCGAGGGAGAGAGAGGAAGACATAAAGGGGGTGTAGAAAGTGTGTGTGAAATGTTTATTTTTCAATAAGCTATGTTAAGAATGTAGTTCATTTCAATTTTGCATTTATCTTAACCATGAGAAACAATGTGGCAGAAACCAAGATCACAAGAAGAAACACCATGCACTAGAACACAAGAAGTATCCTGGGAAACCCTTCTCAACAAGGGAAGAAAACCTAGCCAAACCCTTTTCTATATTCTTCAAGATAAAGACCTTCACCACCAACAAGACCTAGCACACAAGAGTGTGCTCAAACCCTAGAATACTAGTGCCCAAGAGAGGTGCGCACTTTTCCCAAGAAGATGTACTTGTTGAAATTTCCAAACTCATGTGAAAGATATGTTTTTTGTGAAAACTTTTACTTATAGGAGGCTAATACATGATCTTCATTTCCATTCTCATGACGATGCATCCAAAACTTTGGGATTTCACACGTTCACCTTGTGCTCAGCCATAGGCACGTCAAACTCTGCAGATCACCTTTCTCACTGTGTTACACAGGAGAATCATCTAGAGTTCTTCTCAACTCACTGTATGGAGGAGGTCATCTCTACGTTCCAGCTCTGTCTCAGATAGTAACCACACACCCTTCTCAGAGGCTTTCTCTCAGGTTTGTAAGCTAGAGAATATATCACATAGATGCAATGATCCACATCTCATAGGTTTGTAAGCTGGAGAACTTCTCACATAGCTCCAACCATCAACACTCCCTCTCAGCTAGGGAGGCATTCTTCATCATGACAAATCTCACATAGATGTACTTTGAACTTTGTCTTGGTTGGAGTCATCAACACTCCCTCTCAACCAGAAAGGTATTTTTCACCAAGTTAGTTTGGTGAAGATGTCTGCAATCTGCTTATGTGTAGGAAGTAACTACATGTGTACAATTTTCCTCTGCATCATTTCTCTGATATAAGGATATTTCATCTCATCGTGTTTCGATCCATCGGGAAACACTGGGTTCTCAAGGATCTTTACACATGACTCTTGTTTATAATCATAGGATCCATCTTGTGGTCAAGTAAATATGTCAGAAGCTTGTGAAGCCACATGGCTTCTCTCATTTGATTCTATATACTCTGCTTCTGTTGTACTCAAGGCCACAGAGTGTTTTTTTTCTGTTGCATCAGGAAATCATGGTAAACTTCATGGTAGAACAACAACCGGATGTGCTCTTCCAGTCCATTGTACTTTTCTACTCAATCTGAATTGGCATATCCTGCAAAATCAAGTTCACATTAGAGGCATATCTTAGGCCATATACAAATGTGCCTCGTATATATCTTAATACATGTTTTGTTGTTGTCTAGTGAGTCTGTCTCGGTTGACTCATCAAAAGAATAAGCACACTCACTGCATGGAATGAATCAATTCTAGAGTTAACTAGATACATCAGTGATCCAATGAGCTATGGATCAATCTCGTCTGAATTATCATAAATATTTTTATTTAAATCCATCACGGTGGATTTTTCATTATTTTCATATTGAACTTCTTTAATATTTTCACTGTATATTTTCCTTGACCAGGAAAATCTCATCGGTCCTTTGTCATACTTCTTGTCCCAAGAAGTAATGCATCATACTCAGATTCTTCATCTCGAATTCAGAAGTCAAGGATTATTTGTATCCAACAACAAGGATTTCTGAATAAGTCATTAAAATCAGGCTCTCGTCACCAACACTGTACTAATATAGGTTTGGATTAGAAACATTCTTGCTGAAATCCAAACTCATCAAGAATCTATCTATCTGATATAGTTTCCAACTCATGGATGGTAGTATAGATGGAAGTGTATCGGGTTTACAGGTGTTATAGGATTAATCGGTAAGTGCAGACACGAACATATATCCCTAGCTTCCATAGGAAACTAGAACAAAACATAATAGAATATACACATCACCTTAACCTTCATCATCATATAAACTAGTTTAATGAGGTACAAGTGACATACCTTTTAAAGGACATTTGATCCTCGCTAGTTTTGTCCTTGTAGATCCTTCCTTGAGTTTGCAGAATACTAATCTTGTCTAAGAATCACAAACCAACAACGAAGGAAAACAAAGATACATGTATTTTAATGAGGTCTATGTATATGATCAAGGAATTATACAATAGAAGACAAGATGCTTATATAGGGAAGAAATGTATTACTGTATTAAGTGAATATAAAGTGGAGAATAATACCTATGCCTTGATGTTGCAAGGTCCCCTTTCGATGGCTCTTTTCTTCAAAACAACACCTTTGCTTCAATGCCTTGAATGAAGAAGATCCACAATCTGTCTTAAAGAACTAAAGAAAATTTCTCAAGCATAATCTGAGGTAGAACTCTCCATACAAATGTTAGCCTATTCAACCTTATCCTTTTCTATGAAAGATCCCTCTTTATATAGTGTGAAAGAGAGATGGATGAGGATATTAGGATGATCCTACCAAATAAAAGAAGCGAATAAGATCCAAACCGATCAGAGGCCACCTCATCTTCTAGAAGATTCCCTTATAGAACATTCGTGAAACTTGACATTTCCTATTCTTTAAGCATCGCCGTACCCTATGTACGAGAAACATGTGACGACGTTGCATTCCAGGTTTAGGTTAGAGTGCGACGATCATGAATTGTCACACCCCATGCATATGGCAGGGTGCGATGACCTTCATTGACATGGCTTTTGAAGAAGGAAAGAAAATCACTTTTCCCATGGAGAAAGTCTTCTTTTGATATTTCCAGGGAACATTAACACATGTTCTCAAGTGATCACCGAGGTGACCAAAATAATGAGTAGTAGAATGCCCCCCAAATTATGAAGCTAGAACTCATGATAGTTGAAATACTTTGTAGAATGTGTGTGTCAAAAATAAGGACTACATCGATCAGGAACCTGCAAACAAACAAGCATATGCATAATATCATACCATTTATGAGGTAGGAATTCCCATGCTCAGACTACAAGTGACTCTAATCATAAGTGTCAAGTGAGTCATGGCCACTGAACATACACTATGGATCTATGTCATCATAATTCAGCATAGCCACTAGAAATTCAGACATAGAAACGAGACATACACAGTGGATCTATGTGTTAGTTCTAATTCATGAATACTCTGTTGCAGCCTAGATCAAAATGATAAGATCCAGGGTCTTCATTTCCATCGTCTCTAAGTGAGAATCTAGCCATGCAATTACATGTGTCGAAGTTGAACATGGTAGAAACCACTTAATTAATGGTCATTAATGAACAACGTTAACAAGTGTGAGGGAAATCACCATTGATGTCAATGACTCCCAAGGTACCCTAGTACAATCCAATGAATGTGAATAAATGAGTTGAAGTCGAACACTCGATGGAATCTTCCAATCAAGGGTCAATGATGTGAACCCACTGTTGAAAGCGAAGAAACCTACATCGAGGCATGCAGGCTCTAAGGTACTAAATGATTTCTAAGTCTTGTTCCTAAATAATGTGTTCAAGTTGAAAGGAATAGAATTATCACAGGAGGGCCTTGATGTATCCCCCATCAATGACACAAAATAAGTAACGTATTTGAAGTGGATCAGAGTATGAAGTGATTAGGAACTGACACAGGGAAGGAYGGCATGGTAGAAAATTTATAACTGCAGATGGAAGACTCGATAGAAGGCTTGTTTAGGTTGGAGTTCTCTTGAACATATGAATGACACGACAATGGTCCTGGCAAMATTGAATTGAGGAGGATCCAACATATGAACTTGTGGATGGTAAAATGAGAGATAAATGGATTTCCCAACCCAAATGTAATGATGAAGAGGGATGCCATGTTCAAGAGCGACTATTACTTCCACTAACACAAATACAAAGACACATTTCCTTCCCAATTTCCTCCCACCATTTCTAGTGAGTACCTCTTTATTTTTACGCAAGATTGAGGAGGATAACATATGCTTGTAGATGTAAGCTCATCCTTTGGACGAGTCCCTTGAAGTATGTTCCAATATCTTAGGGAAACAAATAAGGAGGCTAGACCGTGCCCTTAGCCGTACTACTCGACTATCCAGGTACAAGATAGTATCTTCTTGAGTATTATTCTCGGTGGCACTATAGTAGTCAGGCGACCGATCAGTTTAACTATGAAGGGCTTCAGGATATCTAGGTCGATCCGTATAGAGGTGTTGTCTGATGCGCTACCCCTCAAAGGAATACCAACATGGGTTACAAGGGTGGCCAACAGATTTTCTCTTAAGTACCACTTGTATTTCCTACGTGTCTGAAAAACCAACTTTGGTTTTATGCACGTAACAAAAGATCTCTATAGCTTAAAGATGTCAGAATACTTCTCTACCCTGAAAAAAATTAACCCACAATTTTTTGTCACGGAAGGTGTTTTGATACCACTTGCAATATTCCACATATAAAAAGTATGCAGAATAGAAATAAATAGCTAGAAATGGCAGATGAACAACAATATAACTAGAACAACACCATAATAATACCAAAATGATACCAAAATAATACCAAAAAGAATACTTTGATTACTAAGAGCAATGTTCACTTTCCTCTTCGATGGGGAAACGTCCAACATAGCACAAATATATTACAATAATATCCAAGACAAAAATTCTCATACCCTTGACTGCTATTTATACTAAACATGTCTATCAAAAGAACCATCTAGAGGAAGATCCTTCTAGAAGCAAAATCTTCTATCAGGTCTTCTTACATTGGACTTATTCTTCCGTATTGCTAGGCCTTATTAATATTGACCTTTATTACATGGAAATATATTATTCTACCTATATGAGAGGTTAGGTCCCTAACACACAAGCTCTTAAAAAAAGAAGAAGGAAAATTGCAAAATTCAAAGAGCTAAAAAACAGTATTAGAATTGAAGATCAACTAAAGAACCCAAATACACAAGAATCTATTCATGAGATTCAATGCCACTTTGAGCAAACAATGTGCTCTGAAAATCCTACAATTGTTTGGGATAAAACTCAACATGTTGTTGAAATTCGCTATAAAGAAATATATGATGGAAAACCATGCAAAAGTAGAGCTATCCCAATGAATAGAGAATATCAGAAGCTCTGTGAAGAAGAAGTTCAAGGGTTACTGAAAAAGTGATCGATTAGCCATTCAACTAGTCCATGGAGTTGTTATAGGTTCTATGTCAATAAGCATTCAGAGTAGATCCTAGGTGTTCCTAGATTAGTTATCAATTATAAACCTCTGAATAATGTACTTTTCGATGATACTTATCCTATTTTGTTAAGTACCTGAATAGATCTGAAGATAAATCTCAAAATATATCCACAATATCAATAAGAATAATCCAAACCATTCACCAAAGACTAAACACAAGAAATAGTCAAAACCCTTGAGGTAGGGTAACACCATATATTAATCCTTAAGGAAGGATAACACCCCTGAAGAAATGCTTGATACATTCACAATATTCTTCACTATGTTCCATTACATTTCTTACACTTCTTTATATAGCTCTCTCTATCTCTTAGGAACCTTTTAGAGAGGCTTCTCACATTTATTAGAGATAACTACCATAGTGGGCGTTTATTAATATAGTGTACCTAGTCCACCTTACATTGAATGATAACATTCTCATATATTAAATCACTTCCACTAATAATACATAACCACATTCCCATTGGGTACTTCCCTAGGTACCCCATATTATCTCCCTAGGTATACTACATTCAGTCTTGTTAACATGATTGTAGGAGTGAAGGTATTTTCAAAATTTGATATTAAATCAGGATTTTGGCAATTGACAATAAAAGAACAAGATAAATTTAAAACTACTTTTAGTGTCCCTGTAGGAAAATATGAGTAGAATGTGATGCCATTCGGATTAAAAAATT
Source organism: Picea mariana (assembly GCA_032191745.1). Lineage (NCBI taxonomy): Eukaryota > Viridiplantae > Streptophyta > Pinopsida > Pinales > Pinaceae > Picea > Picea mariana. The sequence goes on from JASDQU010101290.1 coordinate 865,900, forward strand.
CCCCAGCCAAGTTTTAGAGAGTAATGAATAATACTCTCAAACAATATTTTGATTGGCTAATTGTGTATATTGATGACGTACTAGTCTTATCCAATTCCATAGAGAAACATTTTAAGCATTTGAGAATATTTATGCAAGTCATCAAAAGAGCTAGATTGGTTGTTTCAAAAAAGAAAATGGAATTATTCAAAGCCAATATCAAATTCCAAGTCCATATTATTGCTAATGATTAGTTGACATTACAATAGCATATAAAATTATAAGGTTCCATATAAAATTATAGACAAAACTCAATTACAAAGATTTATAGGAAGCTTAAATTATTTCAGTCATTTCTACAAAGATTGTGCCAAAGACAGAAAGATTTTGAATGACGGGATAAATAAAGAGCCATCAACATAGACATCTGAACATACAAAGGCAGTAGACAATATCAAGAAAAAAGTGAAGACTTTTCCTATTTTATATGTAGTTGATGATAATTTTCCTAATATAGTTGAGACTGATGCAAGCAATCTAGGATGGGGAGAAATATTGAAACAAGTCAGAAAAGATGGAAAAATGTCTAAAGAATAAATTATCCAGTTTGCATCAGGAACATGGGAGAAGGAAAAACAAAATTATCCTTCTTTAGATAAAGAGATCAAAGCAACATTAAATGTTGTCAACAAGTTTGAGATATTTCTGATCAACAAGAAATTTTTGTTAAGAACTAATGTTGCAACAATGAACAAAGTCTTAAACAAGGAAGTGAAAAAGGAAAGGGATGCTAAATTTGCAAAATGTCAAGCCTTTTTCTCTAATTTTGACTTTGATATTGAACATATCAAAGGACATGCGAATAGTATTCATGGCTTCTTAAGTCAGGAACATTTGCAAGAGAAAGTGAGAATGTTCAAGCGAGCGAGATATCAAGTGAGCCAGTACAGTGCATGATCATTGTCACTGAATGGAAAGAAGATCAAGAAATTATCAGAGAAATACTAGATAATATGAATTGGTATTCTTACCAAAGCAGTTGGAAACCCACATGACAACTCATAAGAACTCAAGTATTATATACTAATCTCCAACCTTCATCTAGATTAATACAATTGGTCCCTGAAGTATGTAGGTATCCTACTTATACTATAATGATACACAATACAATTTATGAAAAATCATTAGATAAAGCCATAAATGCTTGTCATGCCTTGACTGACACTTTTCATGACATCCAACTCATAGGACAAGAATCCAGTACATTGAGAGGAATTGAATATCAATATTATATCCTAAACCATCCTCGAGCATATCCCCAATGGCCTGACAAAAAACCAATCTAAAAATTCCCAGACACCAATTATGATTATCATTAGTACAAACAGTTCAGGTGGGATTTTTTGAGAAAAAATAACTATACAAAGACCTATTTCACCATGATAAAATTTGGTAATGTTTATTCCAACTTGCAAGGATTACCTACAGAATGGATAAAAGAATGGTGGGAAATGTTTGGGATCAATAGAAGAGCAGTGGACTCGATTATCATAAGAAGATAATTTTTGGCACATATAGTCCCTTTGAACAATGTCCGAGATTTAGAAATCATGAATGAACAACAAATGTTTGAAATTTTTATTTCATGTCATGTCCAGTGGCTTGTCAAGAAACAATTTGTTGTATAAATAATTTATAATCGACCCACTATCATTTGTAAATTATTCTAAAAAATGTAGGACACTTGTAAATATATAGAAAAATACGGTACTATGGAATCAATCTAATGGAGGGGTTTGTCCTCCATATTTTATCCTGTCATTATCCTTTTCAAAAAAATCTATGAAACTCAGAGCACTTCTCTGACTTTTGGTGTGGTTTGACCTGCATTTCATAGAATCTATGGAAAAGGGAATTCAGTTCAGTCAAGACGATTCCTGCGTTTTTTTTAGTCTATGTGTCAGGTTTGTCTCCTAGAATTGTTATAAATAAGGAAGGAATCCTCTCATATGGGCATTGGGTTTTAGTTTGAGTCTATCCTCCATATTTTGTCCTATCATTCTCCTTTCCAGAAAAATATCTAAAACTCAGATCACTTCTCCGAATTTTGGTGTGGTTTGACTTGCATTTCAAAGAATCTATAGAAAAGGGAAGTTAATTCAGTCGGGACGATTCTTGCATGTTTTGTTAGTCTATGTGTCAGGTTTGTCTCCTATAATTGGTATAAATAAAGAAGGAAGCCTCTCATTTGGGCATCGGATTTTAGTTTGATTCTAGAATCTGTCTTCTAAGCTCCCTTCTATCTAAGCTCTAAGTCTCTCTATTGTGAGTTTGATAGTCTCCACAGGAACTACTCCGTTGGGAGCCTATGAACTAAAGTGACAAAATTCACAAGTCTATCTCTAGAGGTTTCCAGTAGTACCAGAAGCCAAAGGGTAACAGTAAAACATTGATCCATTAGTTCTCCCTTGGGATATTTGAGAGTGACATTATTCTTTTATTTTTTGCAAGAACATTTTTTAAGCTTAAGTGAAAATTTTACAACAGAAATTCCACTGTGAAAAAACTACCATTGAACAAAACAAGATATTCAATTAAACAATGATAAAAATGTACAATCAAAAGTGTGGTTGCATCAAACAATAAAGAAATCGCCCTCTTCATGTTCTTATTTCCATAAACGGGTTACAATAATTATCAAAAAGGGATGGAACTTATTTACGCATTGTATGCTTTATTATAATTATAAATAATTAATTAAATTGAACTTGTTCAATGAAATTAATTAAATAAAAACTAAACAATACAAAATCAATTTGATAAAATGGGTGTTAAACTTATCTTTCAATCTCTCTAATTATTTTCAACATCTTTTTGAACTTTTCAAAAATGACCTTGAATTCCTTGTTGAATACATTTACAAGTTGATTTGATTAATATATGTATAAAATTTAAATTCAACTTGATTATATGCTACAAGTTCTATGATTAAGTGATCACATGAAGATATGTGGTTAGTACAACCATGCAATATTAGATTTTTTGTGATAACATGTATAGAATTATTCCCACTTCAAAACTATAAATACTCATCTCAACCAAACAAATTGACATGTTGAAATTGTTACAATGTTGTCTACCTATTTTATTGAGATCCCATTAGCTTAAGCATATTAAGGATTACATCTAAGCCTTATCCATTAATTATGTTTAGAGTTCAATAATCTTAGTTCCAAGATAAAATAACATGCACATCTTCATTGTCCATATTACATGCACATCTTAAAGTTTGCATAGCTAACATTTGATAGCTAGAGGAAAAATAATCATTAACTCATTTAACTGTGAATCCTCTATAACATGCACATCTTCATTGTCCATATTACATGCACATATTAAAGTTTGCATAACTAACATTTGATAGCTAGAGGAAAAATAATCATTAACTCATTTAACCGTGAATCCATAAATAAGAAGCTTAATATCTCTCTATATAGCTTAGTTACTTATAGAATATTCCAAAAGGTTCTAGAACTTGATATTTGTAATCGACTTACACAAAAAGGGGCTTAATCCCTTTACGAAAATGCATAGAGGGTCCTAATGTATTGGTTATGGAAATGATCCTCGAAAATGCATAGAGGGTCCTAATGTATTGGTTATGGAAATGATCCTCGATTGTGTTCTTGTTTGTATACTCAAGCATATGTAAATCTAGGTCTTCAATAATCTCTCTTCTATTTCTTAGTTCTCTACATCTTTAGTCTTGGGGAAAATGGGACCATAAAAATACCTTGACCACTCCTTTCAACTCATTCTAAGTTAGTTATTGCACGTAGCATTCAAAAAGGTCTTCCAACTTAGGGATTTCATACATGGTGGCATCCTTGAACTTGTTGAACGCATAAAAAATACACATCCATCTACAAACATATTCTTTGTGATTCCAAGCCACAGTTATTTGAGTGGTGTCTTCATGGCCCATTACAATCATGTCACTAATTTGATATTCGAAAGAGTTATTTATGTATGGTTGCAACGATTTACTTTCAATGTCTATGCATGCATCAAAAAGTAGTAGAATTGTTTTGGATTCCCTTTTGGAATAGTGGAAAAAAACACATCCTCTATGCAATAAATTCAAAATATAATCTATAAATACAATTTAAAATGAATTATATATAATTAATACTATACATATATAAACTTTTAACTTCTAGGATTATTTTATGTATATTTTCACAAATAATATATGAAATTTTCTTATAGCCCTTTAAAATTATGTAGTCATCTACATTTCATTCATTGATCTAGGTGGATATCGGTGGTCACCCACCTTTTCCAATTGGCTCAAAATAGTTTTCTGGTAATTTTGGTAATTTACTATTTTTAGTAGTTTTTAACTTCCGAGGCCATTTTGAGGGCCTAAATGAAGGTTTTTTGAGATCAAGATTCTAAATGATATCCTAATGCTTTGATTTAGCCCCCGAGATGAATCTTCTCTATGATACATTTCCAATAAGCTATCGTGCACCCCAAACAGAGATCATATGCCAAAGTTACGCCCCCAGGGAGTTGATACACCAAACTACCCAAAACAGGGTCCACAAAACTATTGGATTTTCATCTTCTGGGGTTAGGATTTTGGACTTTCTTTATGATAAAAAGGCCTTAGGAGCCTCATTGTAAAATCATCTTCTTGTGAATGTGAGTAGTGGACACATCACTTCTCAGAGATAAGTTTCCACCATTCTAGTGAGTCTTTCACTCTGTATTTTTACAGTCTTTGTATATTTTCACTCATTAATAGAAAAATGTGTATTACTATATCTCTGTGTTTATGGTTGCATCTATGATACATTTCTGTTGTATTATTGGATATCTGAGATATCTCTGTACACGTTGCTTTATTATATCTCTGCTCTCATTTTGTGCTGAAAATAATCTGGATCACTCATCCTCCCTCGTATGTCCATGGAATTTCATCTTTATATCCATATATACATATTTACATGGTTTCACATAGCTTTAATTAATTTTTTCACATTATAGATACTACTTGATTAATGAAAACACCACAAAAGAAAACATATTTTCTAATATCAATTGCATACACATTATGCATAACTAAATTCTAATAAAATAATTTTTGTGAACCAATAATACTACCACAATGATAATGTAATGATTTACTGACATCACCATTTACACCCCTAAAGAACCTACACTTATAGGACACATAAATAATTACAATTATAAAAATTAAATACCATAAAAACTATGACTTCTATGATTTAAAGAAAACGGGTCTCATTTGGTGCCCCATGATTGCTCATTTTGTTCAAGATACTACCTCGTCATGTTCTCCATTTCCATGCCATGTTTCAATGTAACTCCAAATATGTCTAATTTTTTTTCCCTATGAAGTTAAGTTGACTCTACCAGTAAAAACATATGTTAACCTACTCAACACATCCATCATACCAAACCCAATTTTATTTCAAGTTGATCCCATTGTTTTTAAAATCATTATAAATTATATCAAATAAATATTGAAAAAACAAAGTGGCATGTTCATAGTCATATATATATATATATATAAATGACTCTTTAATGAAATTACAAGTATCTAAAGTATTGAATCTACCATAAATGTCCTTGCACATTCCTAGGTAGCTAATGTATAGTTTTCTACAAATTCAAACATTTAAATCATTATGTCAATATGAAATAATTAAAAAAAAAAAAATGTAAATCCTACCACCTAGCCCTATGAAATTGCTTGACATATTTCTATATTTGATCTTTAGATTTTTGCATTAAATCTATAATGGTAATGCCTATCATTTTGTTGCTCCAGTTTTTTATGAGTAAAGCACGGTGCCAAGGAACCCTAAGGAGGAAAGCATCCTCTCCTCTTAGGATAGCTAAAACATTCCAGTATCTAGAGGGGGCAACCCTCAAAGGAGTTGATTTTGATATCAAAAGTTTCTCCAAATAAATTGGAGAACATTGAGTGTTTTCAAATATAATACTTGAATCAACTAATTGACTAAACTAAAGAGGTTAATCTTAGAAAGAAACTAATTCACAAATGAGTTCACATTCACAAAGGGAATTGTTGTAATATAGGGGAAAGTATGAGAGTGTTACCAGTGGTTCGCTACGCAGAGCAACATATATGATATAATATTGTATATATACACACATAGACACATATAGAAACATACAAAAAGCAGTGGGAGAACAAACAATATGCACTTTATCATGCACAACAACAACAAACCTTTCCTCTGTTACATCGTCATATATATATACTTGTGTAAAAAATTACCTATAAGTTATAACATCTTAACTGCCTCAGTCAGTCTACCCAACTGGCTTGTTTGACTCTCTGATATGATTGAATTTAATAGTCAACTGACTTACGTTTGGTCGAATGTTGAGTCTAGTTGACAGGGCCAACTAGCCCCTAGAAGATCTCCCTATCCCTCAATTTCTTGCTTTCCCTGAGCATGGGGGAGGGTGTGACAATTACATTCATAATAATTTTCAAAGATAAAGATTACGATTTTTTAACTAAGAGAGAGAATATTTAGAATGAATGACTTTGCTAGATCTTCAATAGTTTACTTTGTTGATGCTTTTGGATTATTGCAAGCCATTCTTGATGCATTTTCAGAGGAGTAGAACATATCTTTATACAATTGAGAAGAAGTATGTATATATCAATGAAATCTGATTTAGTCAAGATACTTCAAATTGGTTTGGTTTCTATATATTGTGTGCTCCTAGACCAAGGGATTTTATCTCAAAACTTGATTCAATGAACACTCTCACAAGATGATTCTGACTATTGTGGTGGTCTAGTAGCTAGAAGAATGACTCATTTCTTCCTCTCGTCATGAGTCCCTTGTTGATGCAGAAATACAACAACTATGACTCCCCTTTCATAGAGTTGTGTAGGATTCAATCGATGAGTAGATGGTGCCTAAGTGCCTTAGTTTGAATTATGTAATGCCCTATCAGTGTTTTGGTATTCCAATACTAATGGAGACTCTTGGAGAGGGAATCTTCTCTCCTTTTTGAAAACAAGAGAAGCTCCTCATTCTATCGAGAGAACTTGGTCCCTTTTTGAGGAAGTATCCATGTATATAGATCAACTTTCATATCTTCCCCTATGATTCAAGCGCAAGAAAACTTTTGTTTGATTTGATTTCTTATGCCCCCTCCCTAGTCTTCTTCTGGATTTTTTGGCATGTGTCTGGGGAAACTATTGGTGGAGGGAATGATGTTGTCAATCATGGTTGTGTACTACTTGATGTGATTTTCACTCGTGTGATTTCCTTGTCTTGTTGTGGTAGAATCTGACTCGATTCCATCTAAAACAAAATTTTGGTTGACTCAGACAAAATAATGTGTAGTCCATGATGATAAGGTTGACCCATCCTTCAAAATTTCATCCTCAGATCTGATGAAATTATATTATACTTTAAAAAATTTATATATAGAAATATACAATGGAAAAATTGAATGTATCCACCGAGTATCTTACCCTTTGGTGCCTTTGAGTTGCACTTGTTCTTCTGATTGCACTGTTTGTAGCCAATTTTTTCAAGCCTTTTCGTAAATGGGACTCCTCTGTTCCTTCTACTACAATTTCTAGGGTCACCGGCTGGTGACTTGTGGTCGATAATTTTGAATGTGACATAGTTGGGTTGAAAAATTGAAACCTTTTTATATATAGTGAATCATTACCTGACTGTTGTTTTATGCAAGTTGTTGAGACATACCCTCAACTATAGTTTTGGTCCAACCGCTTCATATTTTCGGTAAACATATGCCACTCATCAATTGAATACTCTACCTCTAACCCGATTGTTTTCATCTATCTTAAGAAATCCAAATTTTCTGTTATAGAAGAATCTTATATCAAAGTTGACTCAAGGTCAAAAGTTTCTTCTACTTGATGTATCTTTTCCATAACTCAATTGAGTTGATTTATAGAATTATTTGTCTCCATCTAATCCTTCTTCCCTTCTCGAAATTACTCTCTTTCCTGATGTGCTATTTGCATCTCTAGTTCTATCTTTTTCTATTTGGGTTGCTAGAGATACCTTCATTTTTGAATCCAAAGTAATGTTCTTTGTTTTCCTCAAGTATTCAATCATTCTCTTTTGAGCTATTAATTTACTATAGGTTCATGTGAAGTAAGATGGATAGTTACTTACCACAGTGTTTAGTGTGACTTCCTACTTAGTTACCGCTTCTAGGATTTCACTAATTTCTTTGAATTTTTCATGCTTAAATTGGATAATTGTTGCAATATGGTTCATAACTAGATTTTGATTAACATTGATTGTTTGACTATGTTTTTTCTTCATTTCCTTATTTTCTTTCTTGATTCGATAAATTTCCTATTGATTTTGAACATTCACCTCAATGAGTGCCTCATCCAATCCTTTGAAGGATTCCAGGAGGTATGTTTCCTTGGTTGATTGTTCCATATGAAGTTTGTATTTTAATAGTGTTATTAATTCATGTAATACCTCTTTCTCTTTATCCTTTATTTTGGATAGTCGAAAATGTGCAACTCTACGGCCCTATGATAAATCTATCTCATCAACCTGCCAAACGTTTGAAGCTATCTTGTCTGTACTAAAGCACCTGATCTGCACCCATTGCAAATCACCATGACATTTCATCGGAAGTCCATCCATTGGGTTATAAATCTGCCACATAACATATTGTTATGACATGGGCTCTCCTCCGATCCACCATAACTCCTAACATGCCACACCACCGAGATGCAATAGTCCACAACTCCTCATATGGATGGTATGTTCCATGTCTCAAAATAGATACCATCTAACTTGTTGCTACTTGCAATAGTCACTATATCTCCCTCTTAGAGGCTGCTACAACTCCCTCTCAAATTTTTCACCCATGACCCGTTTGAACAAAAAAGAGAAATTTGCAACCAAGTATAACAGCTATGTGTCTCAAAGATGACCTCCTTCTGTTCAAATCCCAAGATCAGATACCATGTCAATTTTCACATGAAAATATATGTGACTTATTTTTCAGATATGAAAATAGCTTCCTATTGAACTAACAATAAACACTATTTTTTATCTATTAGAATACTGAGAGGGGGTGGGGGGTAAATCAGTATGAACAATTTTTACCACTTTCAATCACAATATATAATCTTCAATTTTATCAACAGTATATCATTTATGATTTCATTCAATATATCATGAGGACATAATCAAAAGAAGTACTAGTCAACAATATCACAACAGATACTTAGTACACCATAATTTATGTGGAAACCCAAATGGGAGAAAACCACACAATTATTTATTATATATATCAATAATAAATTCATAGGAAGAACCAACTTACAAATTTTCCAGCACCAAATGGAAGGAGGAACCAACACCTTGATTTACATGCACCATCCTAAAGAAAACACCAACTCCCTGAGTTCTTTGGCACCAACCAAAAGGAGGCTATGATCCACTGATTTACAGGAACCAACATGAAGGAAGCACCAACTCCCTAAGTTCTCTGAAACCAACTAAAAGGAGGCTACAACCCCCTGATTTGTAGGAACGAACTTGAAGGGAGAAAAAACTCCCTAAGTTCTCTGGCATGAACTGGAAGGACGCTATGACCCCTTGATTTACAAGAACCAACTTGAACGGAGAACCAACTCCCTAAGTTCTCTAAACCAACTAAAAGTAATCTATAACCCCCTTTCCTTGCCCCATCCTACCACCATGAAATATAAGTGTATACTCACCATCACTATCACTGATACTTTCATTTCCAATGTCACCAATACATCAATCAACCTATCATTGTCAGTATCACTATCACAACAACCAACATGTCACTGTCACTGTCACATCAACCTGTGACTACCACTGTGACATCAACCAACTTTTCATTGTCATTGTGACATCAACCCATGACTACCGCTATCACATCAAACAACTTGTCACTATCACTATCACATCAACCTGAGACTAACACTGTCACATGAACCAACCTGTCATTGCCATTGTCACATCAAACTGTGACTACCACTATCACATCAACCAACTGATCCACTTGCATGGATACAAAAACCATCACCAAACCATGTACATCAATCATCAACTAGGTACATCAACCTATATCAACCATGTACCTAACCTGTACCATACCATGTACATCAACCATGTACCAGAACCTATACTCATACCATGTAAATAAACCATGTGCATCAACCTGTACCATACCATGTATATCAACCTGTATCATGTGATGCATCAACCATGTACCATATCACGTATGTCATAAGATATCATCAACAAAGTACCTCAAGCATAACCAATATAGCCACCATACAAAAATACATATATAGCCAATATGTGCTACTAATAAATGTAACATAACATCACTAAGGTGTATCTCTACATGTACCAACATCACCAATACTTTCACCTCATATATGTACCACCATATACCAAGTGTGTACGGCAACCATGTACCAAGAACACAAATATGTGTCTCTATCATATGCCCAAATCACCATACCATGCCTCAAGAATGTACCATATGTTAAGAACCAAACATCAATATAGCATATAAAAACCTCAGAAAAAGTACTCAACGCCTTGAAAAAGAGATAATTTCAGATAATAAGCCTCTTCAAGGGGGCAACCTCCTTTTACCCCACTTAAATGTTCAAGTACAAGATGATTCAAAATGAAAATGTCTCCTTGGTATATATAGGAGACTAGGAGGTATAATGGCCTAAAGCCGACATAATTAAAATAACATTACTAATCTAAATTACAACTAATGGCCTAAAGTCGACATAAATAAAATAGAATTACTATTCTAATATGCCCCAATTAAGGGGTAATGAGCCAACATTAGGGCTTAACATGACCGTCCCCTTGAGACAAGTGTTGTCCACAACGCTTGAGCAACTCTGGATGCTTCTGTATAAAAGACTCGTCTTCCCAAGTGGAATCTTCAGCCGGTAGTTTCCTCCATTTAATGAGATACTCTGAAATGGATCTATTCCTTAGCTGGCGAATTCTTGTG
>JASDQU010101290.1:886010-906269 GCA_032191745.1 Picea mariana
AAGATGGTTTCATATGTTTGGAAAGTTGATGAGATAAAGTCTTCATCAATCCATAGAGTTGCACATTGTTGAGGCATGAAAAATGTATGAGGTATTTGTGCCCAAGTAAAATAGGATGAAGTTAGAACCTTCTGGAAAGAAGGGTACCTTTGTGGGATACAACGAGACTTCAAAATCCTACAAAATCTACATTCCAGGTAAACGTCATATTGAGGTTAGTCATCATGGTAATTTTGATGAAGAGGTATCCTTCAAAAGGTTTAGATAGTATCATATATATACTGATAGTGAGGACTAGCATTCTACGAAGGATGAGGCTAAAAATAAATCTAGTCTAGTTGTTTATCCTTCAGACTATTAGGAGGAGTAATTAGAACCAAAAAATCTAGTGGATCTATCTAGAGATGTTTTCATGATCAAGAAGAGGCCAACATGATTTAGTGACACTTTGTAGGATGAAAATGGGCATGCATCTCGTAGAGCTACTTTCAGAGAGAGAAAATGACCTCATAGGTTCTTGAGTTATATGGCGTTGATCAGTCACATCATTGACTATGAACATTCCAGTTATGAGGAGGAAACAAACCAACAGGCTTGGAAGGATGTCATGATGGAAGAGTACTAGTCCATCATAAAGAATGATGTGTGGGAGATAGTTCTGAGACCATAGGGGAATACACTGGTGAATTCCAAGTGGATCTGTAAGATCAAGAATGAAACACATGGTAGCATCAATAAGTACAAAGCAAAGTGTGTGGCGAGAGGACTCTCTCAGAAAGAGGGAGTGGACTATGAGGAGATTTTTTCTCTAGTGACCAGGTACACAGATGGATATGAATATTGTGTTCCTCAACAACATGATTGAGTAAAAAGTGTAGATAGAGAAACCTATGAACTTTGTGACACATGGGAAAGAGTATCATGTTTACAGGTTAAACAAGGCTTTGTATGGACTCAAGCATGCACCCAGGGCATGGTACTACATGATTGATGGATACTTGATGTGTTTTTTCTTCAGTAAGAGTGATGTAGATCCCAAATTTTACTACAAGGTTGTTGATGATGATCCATTGATATTGGTGTATTATGTTGATGATATGTTCCTTACAGGGGCTAGAGAGGCTCATTGGCAGGTGAAAAAGAGGGTTGGATTAAGATTTTGAAATGAAATATCTTGGATTGATGCATTATTTCTTGGGATGGGAGGTGTGGAAAACTCTAGGTGAGATATTCCTTGGACAAGGGAAGTACATAGTTGAGATCTTGAGAATATTTAGTATGATGGACTACAAGTCCATGGCTACACCTAAGATGACAAATATGAAGAAGCTAAGTGATTCCTCTTAAGATTCAGATCTGGTGGATCCCACTATGTAAAAGAAAATGATTGGATCCTTGATATACCTAGTTAAGACCATGTTAAATATTTTCTTTGCAGTTTATGGTTGAGCCAAGGAACTTCCATTGGGTTGCATCAAATCATGTGTTGAGTGATATTAAAACATCACACGAGTTATAATACCAACTTGATCCTTAAATATCAACAAACTATGCTATTAGTTCATCCCTAAGAATCCTTAGATTCCAATTAGTTCATATGTGGATACTAAACATCTGACCCGATTCGGGAATATAAATGAAGACCGCTTAACTATTTGCAAAATATCATGTGAATGCCTTATTTGTCTATAAACCCTTAAAATGATGAATAAATTGAATTATAAATGAGATAATACAACATAAAATAAAATAACTCAAATACACATCTAATTTACATAGATCACTGCATCTTCAAAGTCCCTATAAATAGCATTATTGTTCTTCATCATCTCAAAATTCCAAATTACATTACAATATAGGCTTACAAAAACATGATTTTAAAGATGCTCTGAAAATTCATTACTCAAATGCAAAAACAGAGTGCACCGTTGAATTCCTAGTGAAAAATCATGCAAAATTGATATAAAATACATGAAATTTTGTCAAGGTGACCCCCAACATGCTTTACGATGCAAAATTGATATAAAATACATGAATTTTTGTCAAGGTGACCCCTGACACGCTTTACGGTGTAGCCTCATATGCTATGTACCCTTGACATGATTTACAAGGAAAAAACTGCATAGAAATGTGTATACAAAGCTTTCAAATGTGTGCCCAAAACATTGGGTTGTGTTCCCATTAAATAGGGCACACCTCTTTAACAAAATCTTGAAGTTTATGGCATGCTTTAATTACATTTTATTGCATAGTTTTAACTAACTACAAATAGTGGAAAGTTGGCTAGAAGAAGTGGTTTAAGTTGTTCCTATAGTTGGTAGGTAGAGGGTTCCATTCCACTGACCGCCATATTTCATAGGATTTTTGCTATAACATATAACCATATGTTATATTTAGCATATGGTAACAAATGCGTAGGAGTATGGACTAGGGGCTGGGGGATAGCCTTCGACCCCTTTCCCCCCTCCACATAAACTCAAGGTAAATTCAAATATATTTAAACATATAATATGGTTAAGTTGTAATGTGTGGTGTGATGGTTGTGGGAGATTTGTTAAGGTGTGGATACTATGGATGTCACGAGGTCAAACCTTGTTGACTCCATAATTTTACAATATATTAACCATATAGGTAAATGTGAATCTTCCACGTGGGAGCTTCACATTGGCTACCTAATTCCATGTGTCATCACATAATTGAACCAATTGACTGCCACTTGTCATCATGCGATTGGACCACATGGATTATAACTTGCCTAGTCAGTTGCCAATTAGGTTCCACGTCATCATGCCATGTGTCACCCTATGGTGGTGCCACATGGCACCCCTATTTTTCCCAATTTGACCAAACTTTGATTTCTCACAACTTTTTCATACAAAATCCATTTGACACATCATTGGAAAGATGATGATAATCTCCTAGAAATGATGCCATTTTTGAGATGATTTGAGATGATCAAATTTTGAGAATTTATGGATCCCCTAGGACCTATGTGAGCTTTACAGATCCTCCTGGACCTCTTTGAGCATTCCTTACATCCTCTTGGATCACACCTTCCCACCGAGGAACTTTTGGACCTCCAAAAGTATAGATATTCAACAACTTAGTGATGATAATTCACTATTCCATCTTGTTGATTCTTTTGGATATAAGTCTTCATATTGGGTCTTCAATATTAGGTACTATATCAATGTAATTATGCCTAACTCTATGGAATATGAATTTAAATCTGGTTTTTGAAATTGTAGCTAATATGATATATTGCTCAGGTTCTGGCTCATTAATTACCAAACTACAAAAGTATTTTTCACAATATCTTGTCCACTCCCATCTCCTTCTACTAAACATAGTCTATCTCGGCCAATATGAAACCAAATCGAATGTTTATCTATTCCTTTCCCATTTAGACTCTCTTTTTTGATGTATATGTAGAAGTCCCTGAATGAATACTCTGTCAATTGTCGCTTCTTCATTGAAAAGCAATTCTACTTGTATTGTTATCATATGTACTCTCCTTGTCTATGTTCAAGGTATACATCCATATGAACATGACATAGTAGTTAAATATGCTTATAAGATGCACCTTTATATTCCTCTTAAAAGAGGATTATTCAGAAATGAAGTGAGAATTCTTCCGCCTCAAATGTCCAATATCATTCATCCTTCCTTATTTGATGACAATAAACTAACTCATTACAACCATAATGAAGGCTAAAACAACATTACTAACCAGGTTAACTATTCCCTTAAATTCAAAAACTCTTCCTTTCACTGTTGTAGTATCCAAACATATCCCACTGATTAGTAATAAACTGATTAACAAAAATGAATATACACATGCAAAAGAGAATGAAACATCAACATATCTAGCCTTCTTAATAATAACAATAAAAACCAAAGGACATGTTTCGGTTTCAACAATAGGCTGTAAATTTGGGTCCTGGATACTAGAATTAGCTAGCATGTGCCTTGTAGTGACAACTATCAAATTCATCTTCATCTAATGAACTCTCATAATGAAATCAATCCCATTCTTGAAAATATGATACTTATTTTGTCCCCTATAGAAAATGGACTTTCTGTCATACAAGTATGGACTTCCCAAAACCATCCCACAAATTTCAAGTGGAACAACATCTAATTCGACCTCATCAATGGAACTGGATGTGATCGCAAACCGTAAATTGCATTGTTTAGTTACATGTACCTAAGAATTATAAAAAATCCAACCCAAAGATTATGGTCTCTGATGAGTCCTAGTTTCCAATCACAACTTCTGAACAAGTTGGTCTAAAATAAGATTCACTTGTGTTCCACTATCAACAAGTGTATCAATATTTGTGTGCTTTGAGATAATGCGTAAATGAAACGTGTCATTTATTTTCCTTCCATCAGGGATTACTTTAGACTTTTTAGAAGAAGTACGTGAACTAAAACTTGCAACATAATATTTACCTTTCATGCCCATAGTTTTAACCTTGGTTTCATCCTTTGAATCTGATCCAAGATCTTGTACTATGGTTGTGGTCTTCTTTTTAACCCTTCTAGGTTGAAAGCACCTCGATTTCAATTCTGGATGAAACTTCCAACACTTTTCCTCCTCATGTCCTTTCTTATTGCAATGAGAACATGTAGGCTTCTTCCCTTCATCCTTGTTCACTGTAGCTGTCTTCTTACTCATCTTCTTGTACTTGAATGGCTTCTTATATTCACTCAAATGCTTACCCTTACTAGCTTCTAGATGTGTATTTTGTACTAATAATTCAATAATATTAGTAGGATTGAACATCAATATAGTATGGTGAATATATGAGTGCATACCACCAATATAATTTAGAAGAGTCTTAGGAGTATGTAATGGAATTCCCAAAGATAATGTCTTCCTATTGAGTTCATGTGTACAAGCTTGAAAATGTTTCCCTTTTCCTCATCTCAAATGTTTCCAAGCAATTATTGACATTGTCATGTAAGATAATGTATAAAATTTCTTTATCAATGCAACAATAAATTCAATCAAGAAATAAATGATTTTACCTTGTTGAATAAGATCAAATTGTGTTCGACACTCCCTCCATATCAAAGTTGTGTTGCTCAAGCGAAGAGTAGCCAACAACATCCTTGAAATGTCTTGTGTGATTTTATGTACCCTACAATACACTTCCATTTGTTTGACCCAATCATCCAACTTCTCCGCATTCAAATCTCCATCATAAGTAGGAAAATCAAACTTAACATCTAGCTTTAGAAAAGTCCTATCATGAGAATGAGAAGACTTATTGGAACACTTTTCCTCTTATGGGGAGATGTTTACTTCCATCGGAAGAAGATGATGATGATGATGTTGATGATGATGATGATGATGATCAGGATGAAGGAGACCCTAGATGTTTTTCACCTTGTACTCCTCTAGCTGCTTCAGTTTTTACCATTGTTTCAAATGGACCACCTTCATTTTGATGAAGATTTTCTCTCCTTATTTGTAGATATTCCCATAACTCTTTAACCATATTTGTCATCTCAATAAACATCCTTCAAAACCCCTTATCAGCCTTAGACATACATTATTCATGCTCCATTTATTTCCTTCATAAACACGTTAAATATATGGATTAAATTATTTAAGTGTTCCTTCACCTTGTATAGTTTTGGATATCGTAAGCATTCACTTGAAAATAAAAATCAAAACCATCTCTAATACCACATGATCTACAAATACAACACGAGTTATGATACCAACTATTGTATGTATCGGATGACCTAGGTTCTACCTTAGTTCTCCAACAAAACCCTAGAAACCATCAACCCCTCTGGTAAACCAGAAGGAAGCACTACACACAAAGTGCATAGCGTAGTCTCACCCAAGATGGCGTATAGGTGATTGCATGACCCAAGTTTCTACAATCATGGAAGGGATGGAACTCATGGGAATGATAGGAATATTCATCTTCTTCTTCTACTTCAAATTCTACCATAAAATTCATCAGATCTACTATTTAATAACATTCCTTTTGAAAAAAACATCATTCTATTGCGCGTTGTAAATAAACTTCAACCAAATCCTTAATTTATTTATTCATTCATCATAAAGAATATAAAATAAACGCATAAGAGATAAAACAGATAGAGACACTGTTTTTACTGTGGTTCACCCCCCTAGGATATGTCCACAAAGATCTTATGCTTCTTATTAGTATTCATCAAAATAGGGCATTGTGCACATTACATCAAAAGTCGGTCATACTTTGTGAGGTTGACTAGTGTCACACCAAGCTCCACAACTTATGACCCGACGCTCAATTATGATCCATATAACTCCACCTTTATCTCCTCATCTATTGAACAAAACATATACTTCAACTCAAAACTAAAAAAGGTGCTCAAATTAATTCTCTCATACAAAAGTGATAATGATCAAAAGATATGTTATTTTCCTCATATATCCTCTATTTATATTACAAAAATGGGTAAAAAACCTTTATATTGAATATCAAAACCCTAATTCTAAGTCGACTCAACTTGTCCATATTCTAACTGGCTTTGTGTTCTAATTCACAATTTTTGTGCATTGATTTTCCTTTCTTCCTGGCACGCTTCTTCCTTTTCCTTCTTGTGCATTGCATTCTCTTTATTTCCTAGTGCACGATGCTTCCTTGGTCCATTCTACCTCATTTTTTGCGATGTATCTCGAACCTTAAACCAAATTATCCTACTCCAATAGGTCCCAACAATAGCATATTGCTCATCTTGAGACACTCAAGTCACAGGTGCCTCCTGCACCGATTTCTCTAGCACCTAGCACATCTTTGTTAGTTCATCCACTTGAATCTTCTCTTGTGCACTATTTTCTATTAGAACCTCCACCACCTGCATTGTTACGTGCTCCTTGAAAACTTCTATACTTTTTGAGTTCACCTGTTCTAGTATGCCTTTCTTTGTTTCCAACTCTACTATCATCTTATCTGCTTTCTCTTGAAGTGGCTCCAAATGAGTCTGTCTTGTCTGTATTTCTCCTTGGATTTTATTCAACTCTTATTGTAGATTTTTCATTTCCTGTGTGGCCTTCATTCTCTCCAATATAGGCATTTTCTTCTATATTTTCTTTAAATCATGAACTGCAGTATTCAACTTGTCTTCCCTTTGATCCAAGTGCTAGATTCCTTCGTCTTCTACCAGGCTTGTCCATATATGCATAGTCATTTCATAGAGCTCTGATACTTCTTTTACTTCCAGCGTGATAATTTTTGTGTGCTCTGTTTCCTATTTCTCCCTTTTTGATCTAAATTTTGGAGGGGTGCTTGGTGTCAGCTTCCAAGCCAATTCTATTATCTCATGTTTATAACTATCCATCGTCTGTGCTATTTGTTTTATATTTTCTTCCACGTTGATCTCTTCTTCTAGTGCGTTGTCTGGAATCATTTGGAAGACTTCCTCAAGTCTTCGACCCAGTTTTTTTG
The DNA here is from genome assembly GCA_032191745.1 of Picea mariana. Classification (NCBI taxonomy): domain Eukaryota; kingdom Viridiplantae; phylum Streptophyta; class Pinopsida; order Pinales; family Pinaceae; genus Picea; species Picea mariana. Next base: position 893,465 of record JASDQU010101290.1, read on the forward strand.
CATGTTGTTTTTCCTCCTCACATTCAATTTTCACTTGTTTGAGAGATATTTATAACACCTTCTTTTCTTCCTTGCATGTCCCCAAGTTTGTTGGATTTGTCCTGGCTCTAGAATGCACTTCTTGTGCGATGCTCATATGCAAGTTATACAATGATTTGGTTGGTATCTTAGACAAATCCAAGTCCACTGTTCTACATCCTTCAATGATTTGCGTGTGGTGTGTTGACGATAAAAATTGCAACGAGGATTTCACCCGCAAAGTATTGCTAAAGAATATTATTTATAAGCTAATGATATATATATAATACTAGTAGGTGGGACCCCCTTGTAGATTGAAGGATCAAATAAGGTTCTTATTTGATATTTACATTGTTTTTTGACACTGCTTACATAGTTCTACATGATTGATGATGAAATATTGGTTATGTTTATGTCATAATGGCATATGTTAGAGTAAGATTTGCCTCACCCTATGCAATATTTCAAAGAGGGCCTTATTCAATTCCCCCATGCAGACTTATTTTCCCAGATTGATAAATCCATAGACAAAAATAAATATTTTTCCTCTTGTACGCACCTTGCAAGCTATATAGCAAGTGTATACACTGTCTTCTCCACTACAACCCATGTACATCAGGATTTGTGCCAGAAAATCAAAATTAAATGTCGGGTTTCCATGTCACGATAGGAGATATCTGATCCTTGGCATTCCATATACTGGAAATTTTCTGACTTGGCCCTTCAGTTTCATTTTGAAGGCTATAAAGAAGCTAATTCCGAGCTATGGAAAAGAGAGAGAATTCAACTTTGAGAGAAAAGTTACTCGAGAGAAATTATTTACTTCATATTGAGTTTGCATCCCTTTGTCCTTTAAGTATGAACACAGTGTTCAACCCCCAATATCTTCCCTTATTGATGGAGAACCTCTTTGTCTCCCTTATATGAGATTTCCTTTGGTGGAGGATTGAAGTTGAGGAGGCCCAATTGGAAGGAAATTGGTTTCTTGGTTTTGAACCGTGCCAACACGGAATTCTGTAATATTTTCTCTTCTACTGATCATTTATTAATAGAAATACTCCTTTCTCGTCCAATTGATATCTTGAAAACATATGTATTATGATCCGTCGTCATGCTTGTTTTGTATATTAATGGATTATGCTATCTAATGTGCTAAACTGTTATATTATCACTATATTCTTGCTCTGTTGGTTTGTTGAGAACTTGTTGCAGGTATAAAGCTTTGGGTCGAAGTTCTCAACAATGGACATCATCAAACATTTGGACGAGGTAGGCCTCTTTGTTACCTCTCTTGCACATTAGTTTATATGGAATATGATGGAATTGAGTCGATTTATATAGTCAGACCTGTCTGTTGTGGTTCAACCTAGCCATAGAGAGATTTTCCTTGTAACAACACATGGATAATGGATTTTCTGTGTTGGTTATGTTGCTCTCAACTATAAATTCCATGTATGAATGGATTATATTCATTTTTATTACATTTCTATTGGTACCATGATTTATTACTTGTTACACCTACACAAGACATATGTTATTTATAACAAGAGACAAGAGAAATATGGAAAAAATCCAAGAAGAAGGAACTAAACTATGCTATGCTATGCTATACTATATGCATTTGAAATTAAAGAAATTGATGTTAGTCCTAACTAGCAATGGTAGTGGCTATGCAATTTTATTGAGTTATATGGGGCGCATGTGATGTATGTTATAGTATGGTTTTTGGGCAATGGTTAATATGGATTGGGTGGCATAATTGGCAAGAAATGTATGCAAGTTTCGATGGATGTATTAATGGCATGGATTAATGGTTGGATAGCTATCGTGTACTACGTAATTGAATGAGCGGGAGGATGGAAGCGATGTGCAGTAAATGAACGTCATTCCATACTTATCCCACTAGTTGTCACCCTAGCATGGTATTGCTCATTTGGTTTTTGTTGTGGTTAAGCTCTGATATTCAGGCGTGGAAGGAACTGCTTGACCAAGCTCACATTTTTTAAGGCCATTTGGTTACAAGTATGTTTTTTTCGCCCATCAATGAATTCACACTGTGTTAAGCCCTAATATTGGCTCATTACCCCTTAATTGGGGCATATTACATTAGTAATGTTATTTTATTTATGTCGGATTTATTCCATTAGTTATAATTATACCTCCTAGTCTCCTATATATACCAAGGATACATTTTCATTTGGAATCATCTTGGAATTGTACATTTATGTGGGCATAAGGAGGTTTCCCCCTAGAAGAGGCTTATTATCTAAATTTCTATCTTTTTCAAGGTGTTGAGTACTTATTCTGAGGTTTTTCTATGCTATATTTATATTTGGTTCTTAACATATGGTATCAGAGCTCAAGGTCTTGGGGTTTCACTGCTACATCTGAGACACCTTGGAATTTTCTCTATAACTTTTTTTCTACAATGTTTCAGAAGGAATAGATTGGAGGATATTTATTAGACGGATCAAGGCATGTTGAATTAAAATTTCATCTCCCGAGGCCTTATAATTTCGGAGATACAACCTGTGCAAGATAGGGTTCTGGAATCATCCTTAACTGAGCCATTGTGGAATGTTTTCTATAAAATTCTTTATGTAATGTTTCATACCTTTCACTCTGGAGGATATTCATAGAAATTAGTAAGGTATTTGTGGTAAACATTTCAGCTTCTAGGTTGTCTTACATTTCTAGATACACCTTGTGGAAGATAGGGTATATGACTAGTCCTATTGACTAGTCTCAAGAAGGTGTTCTTGGTAAAACAATCATAACTTCTTTCTAGAGTATCCAAATTGGGTGAGAATAGTTTCATTTGATAGTGGACAGTCTTTAGTATTTCTGGTATAAGTTTCAGAATTTTATATCAATTATTTTGTGTGGGGCATGCTATACAAGTGACATCTCCCGGAAAGGCCAAAAATCAGCAAGTTGTGGGGAAGTTACCGTAAATTCCACTTGGCACATCCAATTTTGATCATACCTATGGCATTGTATAGAAGAAATATCAGAGAACTACAAAAAATAAAGTTTCATACCCAGAAGGGATGAAACTTTGGAGATACAAAAGATGAAATATTGTCTAGCAGAACCATCTCAAAATCAAGGTTCAAAAGTGATACTTGGCCAACATGCCACCCAAAAAGGGAAATTCTACACTAAATAAGCCTCCACATAAAACTACATGGACTCCTAATGAAGGTGGATAAATGCATAGGGACATAAATGATTTACAAAAGAAGACAGTAACAAAAGATGAATTACAAGAGATGATGGAAGGTTTAAAAGGGGAGATCATGGAAGGATTGAAATATTTCATAATAGAGAGGACACCTAAAAGTGAAAATGTATCCCATGAAATTCATGATGAGGACACAAGGAAGGTGAATCAAGAATGGAGAAATTCCAAATTTGGGTTGAAGACCAATCACATTCCTAATATCGATATGAGGATGTTTGATGGCAAGGACCCAATCACATGGATACTTCAAATGGAGCAATTCTTTGATCTACATAATGTGCCACATACACAAAAGGTACGAATTGTTTCTTTATATTTAGAGCCCAATCAATTTGTATGGTATCGATGGATTTGTTCTCGCAAATAAATCGTCACTTAGACAATTTTCATGGAAGAAATGATTGCACACTATGAGGATACAAGGAGCAATACCTTCTTTATCCAATTGATAAATCTCAAGCAAAAGGGTTTAGTTACAAAGCACATTGAGAACTTTCAAAGATTGAGTATAAAGGTAACAGATATTCCAGATGAGCACTTGATTGATGTATTCATAGGAACTTTAAAGGATAACATTCAACATGAGGTTTTCCTTTGGGAACCCAAATCATTGGAGAATGCATTTAAGATGGCAAGAAATGTTGAAAGTAAAAATATGGCTATGGTTACTAGAAGGACCAATCCCAACATCTATAGAGAGAATAATGCTCCTTCTTCTAAAACACCTCAACCTACAAGGTTGACACCTCAAAAATTGGAGGAAAGAAAAGCAAAAGGTTTATGCTTTAATTGTGACAACAAGTACAGTAAGGGACATAAGTGTGGTGAGAAGAAATTATTCTACATAGATTTTGTAGAGGAAGAAGAACAAGAATAAGAACCATCTCAAGATGAAAACGTAGAAGAAATTTCATCTGAAGAGTTGAATCCCACGATATTGTGTAATGCATTCTTTGGAATTAGCACTCCTAGAACCCTCACGATCGAAGGATACATCAAAAACAAAAAGTAGTCCTAATTGATTCTAGAAGTACTCATAATTTCATTCACTATAAATTAGCCAAAGCTCTCAATTTCTTTGTATATCCAGTGCCAGAGTTTCAAATAATGATTGCAGCTGGAGGAACTATCAATTTCTTGGGAAAATGCAATAAGATCAATATTACTATGGGGGAATATGTAATGAATAGTCCAATGATTGCTATACCCATGGGTGGTGCTGATGGTGTACTAGGAATGGAGTGGTTACAATCATTAGGAATAGTGTCTTTTAATTTTCAAGAAATTTTCATAAAATTTTCATTGGAAGGAAAATAAATTGAGTTAAGAGGTATCACAGGGAAACCTAGTAAGGTGATAAGCTCTAATGGCATGAAGAAATTATTGAAAAAGGGGCATCAAGGCGTTATTGCACAACTATTCTCACTATATGTTCAAACATCTAATCCATCTATTCCTCAAGATCTCCAAGGGATCATTGATAAGCATTCCAAAGTATTTGAAGATATTCCTAAAGGTCTTCCACCCACTCAAAATCATGATCATGAAATTCACCTAATTCCTAAGAGTGTTCCTCCTAACATCAGGCCATATAGATACCCTTATGCCCAGAAGAGTGAAATTGAGTGCATGGTTGAAGAAATGTTAGAGGCTGGCATTATTAGACCTAGCCAAAGTTCTTACTCTGCACCAGTGGTAATGGTATTCAAGAAAGATAGATCATGGCGTATGTGTCCAGATTATAGAGAGCTCAACAAGATCACTATTAAAGATAAGTTTACTATTCCTGTCATTGAAGAATTGTTAGTGAATTACATGGAGAAATATATTTCACAAAATTGGATCTTCGTTCAGGGTATCATCAGATTAGAATGAAGGAAGAAGATATCCCAAAACAACATTCTGAACTCATGAAGGCCATTCTGAATTTTTGGTCATGCCTTTTGGCCTTACAAATGCGCCTTCCACATTCCAAGGGTTGATGAATTCCATTTTCAAGCCCTTCCTTTGAAAATTTGTGCTAGTATTTTTTGATGATATACTAATCTATAGCAAGTCTTGGGAGGATCATGTGCGACATGTTGACAAGGTGCTACAACTACTAAAGGAGCAACAACTATATTCCAAACCATCCAAATGTTTCTTTGGAGTGAAGGAGGTAGAGTAATTGGGTCATATTGTATCTCATGAAGGTGTTAAGGTAGACCCTAACAATATTAAGGCCATGATGGACTGGCCGATTCCCAAAACATTGAAGAATCTTAGAGGATTTTTGGGTTTGACAGGTTACTACCACAAGTTTGTTCGACACTATGGAAGAATAGAAGCACCTTTAATGACACTAACTAAGAAGGATGTATTTTCATGGACTCCAAAGGCAACTAAAGCTTTTAAACAACTTAAAGAGGTGATGTTCAAAGCTCCTGCCTTGAACACTCTAGACTTCAAAAAAACCTTTATTGTGGAATGTGATTCCTTGGGAAATGGTATTGGTGTTGTCGTAATGCAAGAAGGAAGGCCCCTAGATTTTGAAAGTCGACCACTCAAGGGAAAGGACTTACACAAACCCATTTATGAGAATGAAATGATGGCAATACTACATGCATTGAAGAAATGGCATCCTTACCTAATAGGTAGGTACTTCAAGGTCGAAACAGATCATGATAGTCTTAAATACTTCTTGGAACAAAGACTATCTTTAGAAGAACAACAAAAATGGGTAACCGGGATATTGGGTTATGATTTTGAAATCATCTATAAAAAGGGGAAGAAAAATGTTGTGGTAGATGCACTCTCAAGAAAGGATGAAGATGTTGAGGCCTTTCTCTGTGCTATCTCAATCATCCAACCCGATCATCCAACCCGATTGGATAATAGAAGCAAGGGATGAATGGAAGAATGATGAAAAAGTGTGGACTCTCATTCAAATGTTGCAGAAGGATTCCAGTGCATCATATACATTTACATGGAAAAATGATTCACTACGGTACAAAGATTGCTTATATTTATGTAAGAACTTCCAACTCAAACAAAAGGTATTATTGGAATTGAACACCTCTCCAATAGGGGGGCACTCAGGATTTTTGAAAACCTACCACAGAGTCAAGAAGGATTTTTTTTGGGATGGCCTTGAAACTGATGTTCAAAGGTTTGTGGCAGAATGTTTGGTTTTCCAACAAAATAAGGTGGAAACAATTAAGACCCCAGGTCTTTTACAACCATTAGATATCCCAATTTAGTGCTAGGAGGAGGTTTCCATGGATTTCATCACAGGGTTACCGAAGTCTGAAGGAAAGAGTGTCATCATGGTGATTATTGATAGACTAACCAAGTACACACACTTTTGTGCACTCTCTCATCCCTTCAAAGCTAGTACAATTGCCACCGCATTCATGGAAATAGTTCAAAAGCTACATGGCAACCCAAAGATTATTGTAAGTGATAGAGATCCCATCTTCACTAGACATTTTTGGACATAATTATTTTCTTGTTTGGGTACTCAAATGGCTCATAGCTCATCCCATCATACTCAATCTGATGGACAAACTGATATAGTGAACAAATGTCTGGAAGGCTACCTTCGTTTCTTTGTCTCTGATAAACAAACACAATGGTTCAAATGGTTACCCTTGGCAGAATGGTGGTATAACATTTCCTTTCATACTGCAACAAAAATGACACCATTTATGGCACTCTATGGATACCACCCTCCTTCCATCACTTCTTCTCTAAAAGAAAAATCTAAGGTTCAAGCAGTGCAATATCACATTGAGCATCAACAACAAGTTCTCCAAATCTTAAAGGACAACCTAACCATGGCACAAAATTGCATGAAACAACAAGTAGATCAACATCGTAGTGAAAGAAATTTTGAAGTATGGGATTGGGTATTTTTAAGACTACAACCATACAAACAGATGTCCCTCAAGAAAGCCAAAAAGGATAATAAATTATCACCAAAGTACTATGGCCCTTATAAGGTGTTGCAAAATATTGGTACTATGGCATACAAATTGGAGTTGCTTGCATATTCACGAGTACACCCAGTTTTCCATTTTTCATGCTTAAAGAAGGTTATAGGTGACAAGATCCCAGTTCAAACTATATTGCCAGAACTTGATGAGGAAGAAAAAATCATATTGGAGCCCAAAGCCATCACTGACACAAGAGTTCACCAACTGAGGAATATATCCATTTCAGAGTATCTCATTAAATGGAGGAAACTATCGGCTAAAGATTCCACTTGGGAAGGTGAGTCTTTTATACAAAAACATCTAGAGTTACTCAAGCATTGTGGACAACACTTGTCTCAAGGGGAGGGTCATGTTAAGCCCTAATATTGTCTCATTACCGCTTAATTGGGGCATATTACATTAGTAATGTTATTTTATTTATGTCGGCTTTATTCCATTAGTTGTAATTATACCTCCTAGTCTCCTATATATACCAAGGAGACATTTTCATTTGGAATCATCTTGGAATTGTACATTTATGTGGGCATAAGGAGGTTGACCCCTCGAAGAGGCTTATTATCTGAATTTCTATCTTTTTCAAGGTGTTGAGTACTTATTCTGAGGATTTTCTATGCTATATTGATATTTGGTTCTTAACAGACTGTATATGAAATGAACGTTGGCTCGGTGATGTATTGGTATGTGTTTTCTTGAGGCTGGAAACTGTATAAAGGAATGGTTTTTTCTCTGGAATAACTATGTCTTTTATTCGTTGAAAATGGAAAAATTGATGGTTGAACTCGCAATTTCATTGGTTGTTCTGTGTGGTGGAAGCCGTGATGGCTCTCTGTTGTCTTTATGGGTTTTTGTTGCAGTGTTTCATTCTGTTTGGCCTTGTTGGTCATCTCCTCACAATCATTGTAAATACAACCGGTTGTATTTAGTGCTATGGGGTTGTTGTGTATGATTTGAACCACCTTTTGGTCACTACATATCATTTTCCACCTAGTTGAGGATCATTTTATGTTATTGGTATGTGCACAGTTGGTTATGGGTGCCTATTATGCCAAGAATCTTGCTTTAGCATTGGTTGGTAGTATCTAGGCTCTGCATATCTATCAACATTATTTGGCTTTTGGGGAAAACCATGAGGATTATGCCCCTGCGTGTTCTCAGTGTTGGTTATTGGCCAGTAAGAAACCTCTGCTCCTCGACATCATGGTCTACCCTACCTGATGTCGAATTGTCACCCTATCTTACATCTAGGGGTTATAAGGTTGTGGTTCCACCATGCTTATCTTGAAGGGTCTCTCACCTACTGTCTATAAGGTCAACCTCCAGTCTCCCTCTGTTTAGTTCCACCGAGAAAACCCTTGGTTATTGTTTCATTAGATATAGAGCCCGATTTTGATAAACTAAACCAATCACGCCCTGTAGGGAATCTTGTTGACCATCATAAGTTTGGTTGAGAAGCATTGAGAGTGGCTTTTATTACTAGCTCATATCTTTTTGATCAGGTTGATTACCCAATTGTAATCGGAAATGATAATTGGTATATAGTCGTTGCTGTTGAAGAGAAATCCCCCTGTGGACAAGTGGATTCTCTCAAGGTCCCTAGACTCTTAAGACCAAGATAGAAAGTGCTTAACATGGACACTGACTTCCTTTTAGATCTAATCAAGCTAATGAATGAAAGAGAAAGAGGAAGATGTGTACCTTATGAACGACATTTGTCCTTGCAAAGTCCAGGCTGAGCTTCGATCTTAAGCTCCTTGATAGGTCTTTCAAAACAAACAAAGGTACAAAAGACCTCCTACTCTAATAAGATTAGCTCAAACATAGATCCATCTACTGTAGACAAAATTATATGGAACAAGTACAAGTTTTGTAAGGGTCCAGCTAACAGAACCTAAAACTTAATACATTTAAGCATAAAATTTATAACATAATTTCTTTACGGTTTTAAATTCAACAACTAACAAACTAACAGTTCATGGTTCAACAAATTATAATTGAGCAACCTGATATACAAATCATATATATATATAATTAAACAGACACAACTTAGTAAAATAGTGAACCATTATATCGATAATGACGTAAATAACTCTGAGTGATGTTGTTTCCCCAACTCCGTCTGTCCTCGCTTCTCTGCCCAAACTCTGCCAAATATCGAATCTTTCCTCCCTGCTAGCTAGGAATAGAGCCTATCCGAATCCCTATCTCCAGGATTCCGTGAGGATTCCTGGTCCCCAAGCCCAAAACTCTGAGCAACCGATGCCCCCCTGTAACAGTCCAACAAATTCCTCCAGCTTAAGACTAGAAAATGTAGTTTACCAATATCTCCCCTAGAAAAATGCTCCAATACAATCCCCCCTCTCTCCAAAAACGCCCCCTCTCGAATGTCTTTGCCCCCTCATATGCCCCCATCCATTCACCGCTTCTCCGTTCAATGCCAACCACCTTATCCTTCCATTCAATGCCAACCATCCCTCAATATGTTAAGTTTTCTATTAAATAAATTAAAATTTATTAAACTTTAATTCATTACCCAAACATAATCAATATACATTAAACAATAATTAATTAATTAATTAATTAATCAATATACATTAAACAATAATTAATTAATTAATATTATTAATAAATAATCATTATTTAACTAATATTCATTAGGACAGTTAATTATTTAATTAATTAAACTTAATAAACCTTAAGCAATTATTTAACTAGGGTTGTTACATACACCCACCCTTTAGGAAACTTCATCCTGAAGTTAAAGTATTTTATGATACAAGGGAAAAGAAACATGGTTCACACATTCATAACAAATAACTGACATTATTAGTAAGTAAGCCAAGAAAAATCATACATACTAGTGTACATGTGCAAGAAATGCATGTGTAGCTAGTACATACAAGTCTCGTGCATGTACTAATAACAATAACTAACATCTCTATAGTAATTTCCATATGCATCCAATCCATTCAACAAGACTATTCATTTTATAAAAGACAATAAATCGATCAAATTTTTGTGAAATCCTTTAATTACAATTATCTAGCTCAACAATGTTATTTAGACAATCGTAGTTTAGTTACATAATTATGAATATTCATATATATCCACTTCTTTTCTTTTTTTCTAGAAGGAAAAACAATAAATTCCACCATAAGACAAATCTCCATACACTCTCAACTATTTCTACTCATCCTTCCTCCCTAACCTACTTCCATCTTCATTCCTATCCTTCCTCTGCTGGACTATCTTGGAGCATCAAATATATTGACCTAACTCCAAATAGAACCAGTAAGCGGAAGTGTCATTATCTTGACCAAGCTTCCCCAACAAGCAACTGGCAGTCATCATCACATGTCTAGAGGAGCGTGAGCTAACACTATCCTACCATGACTTCAGGTTTCATAGGACACACGGTGGGAAATGCCTCCACCCCTCCTAATCATGACTAGAGTCCACACCCTACAATGGAATATACAGTGGCACTATGTTGCTGGGATTTTTGTCATCGTTTATTCGGTTTTGGACAGTCTCACCTCCTGAAATCCTGCACTAGTCCTCATATCATAGCAATGTATCCAACCAATATAATTTCACATACAAAGATTCATACCATATTGTTTCTCGGCCAGTGGTCATGACATCCACTTTCATCATCATTATCCCTTGGCTATTTCATTGCCCATAAACTGTAGATTAGTCTGTAACACAAACTCATACATATCTATGCATTATTATCATGTAATTACATACAACTATAATCTCAATTCGGTATCCCCGTACCAACAACTTTAACATCAAATTTTTCAAGTTAGAATAGATCTCACAATATCCCATAATTCAATTAACGTTACCCATTCATAGAATTATCATTTACATAATAGTTTGCATCATTTCCAACATCATTCAAATACCATTTAAACCCTCATAGGATTCTCATTCACACAATATATCGCATCATATCCATCATCATCAATAACATTTAAACATTCATAGAATTTACAATCACATAGTAGATCGCATCATATCCATCATCATCAATAACATTTAAACATTCATAGAATTTACATTCACATAGTAGATAGCATCATATCCATCATCATCAATAACACTTAAACATTTATAAAAGTTCATACGTCTTAAAAGTTCAAGTGTATTATTTAATAGTTTCACTTGTGAATAGAAAATAAAGGTGTGTAGGCCTCAAGTAATCCTGGTTGTCTAAGTCAAAAGGTGGTGTTACATACACCCAACCTTCAAGAAACATATTCTCGAGGTGGTAAAAAAAATTGAGGGATAATCTCATCGTAGTGTCTCGGCATCTTCCCAAGTAGCAGATCTTGGACTATACTTGTCCCACTGGACCTTAACTTGGTCTACCAGACGGTTCCTAAGATGTCAGAATCTATGGTCCAATATGTGTAACAGTTCTACCATGAGGGTTCCCATGTCCATTACCTACAATTCCTTCCAATTTAGTTTATGTGATTCATCAACAACATAATGACATAAAATAGATACATGAAAAACATTATGAGTTTTATGCAAGTGGGGCAGCAGTACGAGACGATAGGCAACGGGTCCAATTTTCTCTTGGATTCTGAAGGGTCCTATAAATCGAGGTGACAACTTTGTCTGCTTCTCGAAACTGAATTGTACTCTGATTAGGCCTGATACGAATGAAAACCTGATCTCCCACTTTATAACTTCGATCAGTCCTGTGTGCATCCGCATAAATTTTCTGTCTATCCTGTGCTTCCTTTAGTCTCTGCCTAATCTGAATCACCTGTTCCTCCATCTCTTGAATCAATTCTGGCCCAAATGTTACTCGATCTTCTAATATATCCCAACTCAATGACGTTCTGCATGGCCTTCCATACAAAGCTTCGTAGGGTGTTATTCCGATGGAGCTATGAAAACTATTATTGTAGGCAAACTCTACGAAAGGTAGGTACTTCTCCCAATGGGTTTGATTATCCATGACATACATCCTAAGCATGTCTTCCATGACTTGATTTACTCTCTCAGTTTGCCCATGTATTTCAGGATGATAAGTTGTGCTTAAGTTCAACTGAGTCCCCAATGCTGACTGCAAACTTGTCCAAAACCTAGAAGTGAATCTGGAGTCCCTATCTGAAATGATCTTCTTAGGTATCCCGTGCAAATGGATGACCTCACTTACAAACACGTGTAACACATCAGTGACATTGTAAGTGTCTCTAACCAAAATAAAATGAGCACTCTTGGTTAACTTATCAACTATCACAAGAATGACATTATGTCTATGAAATGTGAGCGGCAACCCCACAACAAAATCCATAGAGATGACTTCCCACTTGGACATAGGAACATCATGTGGTTGTAGGTGACCTGTTGGATCATGTTGTCATTGATGCAAATGGTTTGATTGATTGATGTCATTGATTGATGTCAAGTGATTGATTGATGTCAAAGTATTGATTGATTGATGATTGATGTAATATAATATGTATTGTCCTTGATGAGAATGCATAGATGAAGATGGATCAATGAGTTGTCATTGATACATGATGAAGATGGATCGATGTGGTTC
>JASDQU010101291.1:0-10140 GCA_032191745.1 Picea mariana
AGCTCTTTGGATATGATTATGATATCATGTACGAGAAAGGCAAAGAAAATGTGGTTGCGGATGCACTTTCACGAAAATATGAAGATGAAGGATCCCTTTTTTCTCTTTCTTTCATTGTACCAAATTGGCTCCAAGCCGTTCACCAGGAATGGCTACAAGATCCCAAAAGTTCGCATCTGATCCAACAATTGCAGTCCAATGCTCCAGCTTCTCCAGGGTACTCTTGGCTCCATGATGAGCTTCGATACAAAGGCCATTTGTATTTAAGTAAACACTCAAAGCTTAAATCCACGGTACTTTCTGAGCTTCATGCTACACCCGCAGCGGGGCACTTCGGGTTCACCAAAACCTATGACAGGGTCAAGCGTTCCTTTTTCTAATTTTGTCGCTGAATGTGATGTGTGTCAACGCAACAAGGGAGAAACAGTCAAATCTCCGAACACACTACAACCGCTCCCGATTCCACCTGCTATTTGGAAGGATATCTCTATGGATTTTATTACCGGCTTTACCCAAATTGGGAAATAAATCAGTCATCATGGTGGTTGTTGATCGCCTTTCCAAGTATGCTCATTTCTACGCTCTTCAACACCCATTTACAGCATCCACGGCGGTTACAATTTTCATGGATCAGGTCTTCAAGCTTCATGGCATTTCGCACTCTATTGTTTCTGATCGAGACCCAACTTTCACAAGCAATTTTTGGTAAGAACTGTTCAAGCTACAAGGCACCCAATTGCATCTCAGCTCAGCTTATCATCCCCAGACTGATGATCAAACAAAAGTTGTCAACAAGTGTTTGGAGACATATTTGAGGTGTTTTGCCTCAGAAAAGCAAAATCAGTGGGCTCAATGGTTACCCCTAGCTGAATGGTGGTAGAACACTTCATACCATACAACTACACGCATGACTCCTTTTGAAGCGGTATATGGACAAAAGCCACCTTCAGTTCTCTCATACTTACCTGGTGTCTCAAAGGTCCAGGCGGTTGACCAAACACTTACAGTTCAAGAGGCTATTCTCCATACCCTCAAAGAGAATTTGCTCATGGCACAGAATCGCATGAAGCAACAAGCAGATCAAGGTCGCTCTGAACATCAATTTGCAGAAGGGGATCAGGTGTTTCTTCGACTGCAACCTTACAAGCAAACTTTCCTCAAGGCCGAGCATTGTCAGAAGCTAGCGCCCAAATTTTATGGTCCTTACACCGTTCTCAAGCGTGTGGGACAAATAGCCTATCAGTTAGCTTTGCCCAGTCATTCGAAGCTACATCTTGTGTTTCATGTTTCATGCTTAAGGAAGGTGATTGGAACTAAGTGCCAAATTCAAACCAACCTTCTCGATTTAGCCGAAGAAGGATCCATTTGGCTACATCCACAAGCAGTTTTGGACCAGCGTGAGCGTCGCCTGCATCAGAGAACCATCAAGGAAGTGTTAGTCCAGTGGAAAGATACAACTCCAACAGATGCCACTTGGGAACCAGCTACCATTCTAGAGGGATCTCAGATCCAACACATTCAGAGGAACAATGCACTCCAGGTTTGATTGTTTTCATATGCCTCTAGTTGCTATGGCATTATTGTAATCTTATGAGCATCTAGTTGTATTTTGATCTATTGAAGTTATAGTAACCTCTGTTCAAAGTTAAAATTATAAGCCGACTCTAGTCAAAGTATTAGATTGATTAAGGTTGAGATTTTAGAGTTTATTTGCATTATATTCTCTAAATCAGATTTCTGTCAAGAAAACATATTGTCTTAAGTACAGGGGACATGTTGAAGAAAATACTTGAGACTCAGAAGAAAATCAACAACACTTGTTCTTGAAGATAAGACTCCAGGTTTCAGGTTTGATTGATTAAATTAATAAGTTTCCAATGTGCACATATCAAGTTTGATAATTGCTACATTACTAGTTGTGACAACAATCCTTGAAAAGTTCTATTACTGCTAGATACAATGAATACTTAGCACCATGTGAGTACTATTTATATAAATGCTTATTGTACTTGTTTGCAAGATGAACTAACATCTCCTCTAGGAGATACTTCTTGTTTTGCTTCCAGGCAGGTCACAAGCAATAGCTCTGAGAAGGAGCTACTGTGATTATTGTTCTCGTTCTTGTTTTTTATTAGTACAAGAGTATTATTCTTGTCTACTGTTTTTCCCTTTGTTGTCCTTGTTCCGGGGAGGTCACAGGTGATAAATTTGAGGGAAGCTATAGCGACGGTTGCAGGAGACAACATATTAGATGGTCTCTAGTTTGAGACATGGAGCATACTATCCAGATAAGAAGTTGTATACATGACCATATACATCCATGTACCAAAGAAGAAGAAGACGAAGAAGGGTACTCTTGCAAGATACATAGTATCTCATATTGAGATTGATTGTAAGGAGCATAAGGCTCCAAAGATGATCGAACAAATCCCTCTAGTGCAGTTGATCGCTCTTCAAATCATCAAGAAGAGTTAGTAGAGCCAGAAGGGCCTACCCAAAATCGTGTCAGTAACCAAGAAGAGACCAGCGTGGTCCCATGAAACTTTGCAGGATGCAACATTGATGAGCCATATCATGAGGAGAAGATGGCTCCGAAGATTATACAGACTTAGAGGGAGTCAAGCTTCAGAGGGAGAATGGAGACTCAAAGACTTTCAGATTTAGATGGAAGAGAGAGACACCTTCTGGAACTGACAGATAGATGCCATGGGTTGAGAAGACTAGATCGAAGCTTTAGAGGCTTCAAGGAGATATGAGATCTTATGGGAAGATTCCCTTGCTTCAGTAGACTTTGCTACAGTGACCAAGGAGGAAGCTAGTCAGAAGCACTGGGATATAAATCTTTTCCTTGGTTCAAAGACCAGAAGGGAAGTCAGTGGTGACTTCCAAGTTGATCTACAAGATCAAGCATGTTGCAGATAAATAACCTAGAGATGTACACAGCTTGATTTGTGTCCAGAGGATTCTCCCAACAAGAGGGAGAAGACTATGACGAGACACTTGCTCCAGTATATTGCTACCGACGAACATGTAGCAAATATGTTGACCAATGTCACAGGGTTCGCCGATCCTCAATCTTGCGGTTCGAAATTTGGTGAACCCCATAAAAAAATTGAGGTTCGTTCAAGTTCGTCGAACCTCAAAGGAAAACCTAATGTCGAACATAATATATATATAGAAAAATGTATATAGTCGAACCTCACTTGAACCTTATTGGAAAATTCGAACCCGAATCGAACTTAATTGTTGTCGAACCCGAACTCTAACCCGAACCATGTGACTTAGATGTTGACCAAGCCTTTGTCAGGGACAAGCTTGGAGTGGTCCAAATGTTTTTCTCCAGTAGTGAGAATTGATGTATTCCCCAGTAGCGAGAAGTGATGTGATCCCCAGTAGTGGGAGCTACCCCAACGCATGCTGGTATGTTACCCTAGAGCAGGTTGGTATGCTATTCCAACACAGGCTGGTATGTTACCCCAACGCAGGTTGGTATGCTACTCCAACGCAGTCTGGTATGTTACACCAACGCAGGTTGGTATGCTACTCCAACGCAGGCTGGTATGCTACTCCAACGCAGGCTGGTATGTTACCCCAGCACAGGTTGGTATGCTACACCACCGTAGGCTGGTATGTTACTCTAGCGCAGGTTGGTATTCTACTCCAACACATGTTGGTATGTTACCCCAACACAGGTTGGTATGCTACTCCAACGCAGGCTGGTATGTTACCCCAACACATGTTGGTATTCTACTCCAACACATGTTGGTATGTTACCCCAACACAGGTTGGTATGCTACTCCAACGCAGGCTGGTATGTTACCCCAACACAGGTTGGTATGCTACTCCAACACAGGCTGGTATGTTACCCCAATGCAAGTTGGTATGCCACTCCAACAGAGGTTGGTACACTACTCTAGTGAAAGTGCAGAACTTCTTATGATGTATGAATTCGTGAAATTCAACAAGACAATGGCCAAGGTGTGCAGAAGCACAAAAGCAATGATGATGATTGTGCCAAGAGGAATACCTTCCTCGTTAAGAGGGAGTGTTAAATTTTTGAGTCAGATTCTGTGTGAGCTAACGAGTTACCAGTTCAGTATGAACTAGATGCCAACCTGTAGTGTCAGAAATGATTCCTAGTTAGAGTGTCGATCACTAGCATTGGAGGTTACTAGCTGGAGGGTCAACAAGTAGTGTTGGAGGTGTTTTCCAGGTAGATGGCTAATGTGCGGCTATGATGGTGATACTTGATCTGTTTGATCATATGATAGCTTGTGTGGCTATGTTGATGCTACCTATAGACTGGTCTGCAAGACCATGTGAGACTTGCCCATGCCATGTGAGATGGATGGATGTGTTTGAGACCACTACATGAAGAACATCTTAGTTAATACCTCCCTAGCTAAGAGAGAGTGTTGATGTTTTTGTAGCTGCAGGAGGTATTAACCTCCACATGTAACCTATGACTTAGAATAGAATATTCCGTAAGCAAGTGAACCATTAAACATACGTGTGGAAACCCTAGAAGACAAGTCGGCCTAGCAGAATAAATAATATTAGAATATTATCTTCCAGAAATACAAGTCGACTCCACAAGTAAAAGATAAACAAAAAATATAATTACCAGAAAGTCAGGTCGGCCCAGCCAAAAAAGTCACTGGACAGATTAATATAAATAGAGGACGTTTTAGCTCATTTGGATACCCAGTTAGAGCGCAAGTATTGTGGAGAGCTGCAATTGCAGCTGCAAGGAGGAATAAGGGCGTATGGTCATCTCTTGGTCTTGGTCTCTCTCTAGCGCTATCAAGTGATTTTGTTGGTGATTCTCTTGGTGAAACTCTTGGTGATATTCTTGTTAAGTATGGCGCAAGGTTGAGAGAGTAGTGCATCTACAACTGCTGCAGTTGTGTATGGCACTTATTCTGTGGATATGAAGACTCTCTCTCTTGTGCAATACCATTGGAGAATGAGCGCTCTACTTGTCTTGAGTTGTTGTTGTAGTTAGCAACTAGGGTTTATTTGTTGGCTCTAGAGTAGGCTTGCCAGAATTATTCTAAGTAAAGGTTAGTGTGCTCGGGGGTGGCATATGTGAATGCCTATGGTTGGGTGACAATGATGGACATTGTCTATGGTTAAACGAGCATACCAAAATTTCAACACAACACGGGGAGAACCTAGATCTCAAAGTTCCCATCTGACTTCACACACTCCTTTTATGCGGTTTCCAACCAAAGCAATAACAACTTTTGAGATTGTCCTAATTAGACTAAGTCCGCACTAACCAACCCTGGTTCTGTGTGGAACGTACTTCTAAAGATTGAGAATAAGCTTGCAATGGAAGGGTCAGAAACATACACCGGGGAGCTGAGGGGATAAGTTTATTTGCAATACACTGTGTTATCCCTCACTTTTAGGGATAACTAGGAGATCATGTCTCGAGGCCCTCAGGTCCTAGACATGGAGTACCGAGAGTAGGATTGACTTTAGCATGGACCTGGAGGGCCCACCTTTTCTTTCTTCCAGCATCTTCATCTTGTCAGCAACAACAACATCTATCACCATCGGCTTGGTCTTGTGTCAAAGAAGGTTCTTGTTCCATGAGGTAATTAGTCCAGGTATCATGGTATGTGTCACTTTGATCATCAAAATCATTGAATGTATGCATCTGATTCCTTTTATTTCTAACAACTGCTTGGATCTTACACTTGCCCACTTAACCATGTTTGGGGGGATTGACAGGGTGCCCTAGCAAGCCTGTGTTTGTAGGTTTTGGTTTGCCACTAGGGGATTTTTGAAAAGCCATCGTTCGCTCTCGTAATAGCACCACTGTTTTATCTTGTTTCCCGCTCACTTATCCCATTCCACATGTCCGGGCATTGGGTTGACCTATTTTAAGGACTGCATCTTATCTCGTGGGAAGAAGGGGCTAAAGGCCCAGAAGGTAAATGCAAGTTGGTAAAAGATAAATCCTAAGAATAAAACCTCGAGATGCTTCGCCTAGGGATCCCCGAGAAAGCAATAAAAAGCTTCTCAGCAAGAAACAAGAGGGACCCGAAAAAATGATAAAACAAGACCTAAACAGAGGATAGGGGGTCTTATCACGAGCCAGCCTATTAGGTCCATGGGTACCTAGTAGTGTGACATTGCCACCAGCTGCTTACCATGCCAGGGCAGTGACTCTTGGTTGCATGGCCAAAGGAAAGGGGGTCTCATCACGAGCCAACCTTCTCATTTCTGTGAAAGTACTTGTGAGTAACACTGTCACCACTGGTCACCATGCCAGGACAGTGTCCCCTGATTATCTCTTGAACAAAAAGAAAAGCAATACAAGATAAAAGAATAAAAAGAAAAGGAATAAAAGGTAAGAACAAGCTTGGAAAGAATGTGTCCATGACAGGTACAACTCGCCTTCTAACAAAGGCACCCATAGGTAACATTTCTTGCATTCTTGGCCCTTATTGCACCTAGATGCTTGGACATCCCCTGACCACATCACCCACTTACATGGCTTGGATGAGGTCTCTTCCGGGAACTTTCCTTTTCCAGTGGACAGTAGCCTAAGAGGACGCCTTGTCCTTTCCTCCAGACTTGTATTGTAGGCTTGTGTAACGTCTTTGAGTTGTTAACTGATGTATTAGGGATTATATGCACAGGTTTAATAATATTGATGATGAGATGTGATTGACATTGCTATGATCCCTGTGACTGATGAGCCCATGGAAGGCATAGCTTTTGATGTGCAGGACCATGCCCGACGGACAGGTACCATTTGGACCGGTACACATGGGGAGATGATCAGTTCGGACCTCCATGGGGCTGAAGAGCCCATCAGGTGGATGCTGAGACCCCATCAGGGGGCAGAGACAGGACAGAGATGGATCAGGGGCTTTGCACCAGAGAAGAGGAGGACGTTCCACCAGAGGTACCCTGACACAGCTTGACCTAGGGGGGTTGAGCCCTTTTCAGTGGAACGTTGGCCTTGGAAGGCCTAGGACGTCATCCATGAGGTCCATGACATCATCCTTACTTCATGGACGTTTTGGTAGATGGACAGGGCATTTGGCACATGTGGCAGCTTGGAGAAGCCCAAGGGGGGCTAACGTTTTGCTCCTGAAGGCTGCATTTGCCCTAGAAGGGGCTAACGCCACCGTAGAAAGGGGATGACGTCCTTTTGTTGCTTGATTAGGGTTTTAATTTGTCATGTAATGTAAAACAGTATAATTTTCAATATTTTGGCCTTGTTAGGCTTTTTTATGATCTAAAAGTAAAATTAGGTCATTGATACAGTATAAATGAAGGATTTTCACCTTCATTTTTCATTATCTCTCACTCACCACTTGGTGAGGTCTGAAATTAGCGCCCTATTCTAGGGTTTTGGTTGAAATAGTGATGCGCACTTGTTGAAGGAGGATATTTTTGGCATATTTTGTCATTTCTCTTAATGGAAGGTGTTACAACTAGGGTTTGCAATGCTATTTCTTAGTGATATGTAAGTATTTTTCTGCAAAACTTCTTGAATGAATGGTTGTAGTTTCATTTCTTGCATATGTTTATAATTTTGCTGAATAAAACCCTAGGTGACAAGCACACAAGTAGGTCCTTGTCTCATGTCCCCATTGAGAGAAAGTTTTTAGCCATTGATTGAAGAAGGAGAGAGCCTAGCTGTTGCTACACTCTCTTTCTCTCTTCATTTATTGCTAGTTGTACTATCTATAAGCTGAGAAGAAGGAGACGCCTTAAGCCTAGGTTTTCTACACTTTGGGTTGATTTTTCTAGGGTTTGTTGATAGAGCCTTGCTGTAGCAACACTCTGCTTCATCAAACTTTCTTGTCTTGGTTTTATGCTTCATCTTCAGCTAGCCGTGATTGCCATTGAGTTAAGGAAGGAGGAGAGAGCACCGAGGCCTAGTTCTCCTACACCAAGGTGAGCCTCTCTCCCCTAGGGTTTTGGCTTTGAGGCCTTGCCTTAGCAACACCTGAAAGCTTCTCCCTCTAGTCCTTAGCCGTTTCTACCTTTGACTCCTTTAGCTCTTGTGTCCTTCACTATTGACTCCATTTAACCCTAAGGCACTGATCTAAAGATCTCTTGCGTTGAAGTGAACCTAATCAAAACTACTCTCAATACATTGAATGAAACCCTAACTCTTCTAACCCTAGCTTATAAACTAACCTTAGTTGAAGACGTGGTCATGAAACTTCTTCCTATCCTAACCCCATGGAGTACCGAGAGTAGGATTGCCTTTAGCATGGCCCTGGAGGGCCCACCTTTTCTTTCTTCCAGCATCTTCATCTTGTCAGCAACAACAACATCCATCACCATCGGCTTGGTCCTGTGTCAGAGAAGGTTCTTGTTCCCCGAGGTAATTAGTCCAGGTATCATGGTATGTGTCACTTTGATCATCAAAACCATTGAATGTATGCATCTGATTCCTTTTATTTCTAACAACTTCTTGGATCTTACACTTCCCCACTTGACCATGTTTGGGGGGATTGATAGGGTGCCCTAACAAGCCTGTGTCTGTAGGTTTTGGTTTGCCACTGGGGGGTTTTTGAAAATCCATCGTTCGCTCCCGTAATAGCACCAGTGTTTCATCTTGTTTCCCTCTCATTTATCCCATTCCACTTGTCTGGGCATTGGGTTGACCTATTTTCAGGACTGTATCTTATCTCGTGGGAAGAAGGGGCTAAAGGCCCAGAAGGTAAAAGCAAGCTGGTAAAAGATAAAAGCCTAAGAATAAAACGTCGAGATGCTTCGCCCAGGGATCCCTGAGAAAGCAATAAAAAGCTTCTCAGGAAGAAACAAGAGGGACCTGAAAAAATGATAAAACAAGACCTAACCAGAGGATAGGGGTTCTCATCACAAGCCAGCCTATTAGGTCCATGGGTACCTAGCAGTATGACATTGCCACCAGTTGGTTACCACGCCAGGGCAATGACTCTTGGTTGCATGGCCAAGGGAAAGGGGGTCTCATCACAAGCCAACCTTCTCATTTCTGTGAAAGTACTTATGGGTAACACTGTCACCACTGGTCACCACGCCAGGACAGTGTCCCCTGATTAGCTCTTGAACAAAAAGAAAAGCAATAAAAGATAAAAGAATAAAAGAAAAAAGAATAAAAGACAAGAACGGGCTTGGAAAGAATGCATCCATGACAGGTACAACTCGCCTTCTAACAAAGGCATCCACAGGTAACATTTCTTGCATCCTTGGCCCTTATTGCACCCAGATGCTTGAACATCCCCTGACCACATCACCCACTTACATGGCTTGGATGAGGTCTCTTCCAGGAACTTTCCTTTTCCAGTGGACACTAGCCCAAGAGGATGCCTTGTCCTTTTCTCCAGAGTTGTATTGTAGGCTTGTGTAACGTCTTTGAGTTGTTAACTAATGTATTAGGGATTTTATGCACATGTTTAATAATATTGATGATGAGATGTGATTGACATTGCTATGATCCCTATGACTGATGAGCCCATGGAGGGCGTAGATTTTGATGTGCAGGACTGTTATCCCCGTTTTCTAGGGATAACTAGGATATCATGTCTTGAGGCACACAGGTCCTAGACATGGAGTACGGAGTTATGGATCGACCTGAGCATGGCCCCTGGAGGGCCCATCCTTCTTCTTCTTCGCTAGACTTGTCCTGTTAACAGCAGCAGCTTCCATCACCATCGGCTTGGACTTGCATCAGAGAAGACTCTTGCTCCATGAGGTAATTGGTCCAAGGTATCATNGAGAGCAGGATTGACTTGAGCATGGCCCTGGAGGGCCCATCCTTCTTCTTCTTCGTCGAACTTGTCCTGTTAGCAGCAACAGCTTCCATCACCATCGGCTTGGACTTGCATCAGAGAAGACTCTTGCTCCATGAGGTAATTGGTCCAAGGTATCATGGTATGTGTCATGTTTGATCATTATAACCTTCTTATATATGCATTAGGTTCCTTACATTTCTGACAACTGCTTGGATCTTACACTAATCCACTTGACCATTGTTGGTGGGATTAATGGGGTGACCTAGCAAGCTTGTATTTATGGGTTTTGGTTAGCCACCAGGGGGGATTTGCAGAGCCATCGTCCGCTCCCACCATTCTATCACTTTACATCTTATCTCCCCTACATCCATCCCATTTGCCTAGTCCG
>JASDQU010101291.1:10246-23657 GCA_032191745.1 Picea mariana
TATCTGGTCACCACGCCAGGGTAATGACCTTTGGTTACATGGCCAAGGGAAAGGGGGTCTCATCACGGGCCAGCCTTATCATTTATGCGAAAATACCAGTGGGTAACACTGTCAGCTCTGGTCACCACGCCAAGGCAGTGTCCTCTGGTCAGACCTTGAAGTAAAAAGAAAGAAAAAGCAATAAATAAAAAATAAAGGCAATAAAGGGGCTTGGAAAAAAGTGCATCCATGACGGGTACAACTCACCTCCTACAAAGGCACCCATGGACAACACCTACCCCTGGTCTTACTATGACTGGACATCCTTAGACCATACCATTTCATGTACATGGCTTGAATGATCTTCTGTGGAAACTTTCCTTTTCTTATGGATACTGGCCCAATAGGTTATTCTGTTTGTTTCTTCAACCTTGTATGGTAGATCAGTGTAATGTCTTTGAGCTCTTAAATGATATGCAAGGGATTTTATGCATGTATTTGATAAATTTAATGATGAAATATGATTGACATTGCTATGATCTCGAGGACTGATGAGCCCATGGAGGGCGTAGTTTTTGATGTGCAGGACCATACTTGATGGACAGGTACCAGTGGATCGGTACACATGGGGATATGATTAGCTCGGACCTCCATGGGGCTGAAGAGCCCATCAGATGGTTGCTGGGATGGCAGAGACAGGACAACGCTATGATGAGCCATTGCACAAGAAGAAAGAAGGACGTTCCACCCAGGACGCTTTGGTAGAGCTTGGCCTAGGGGGAATCACCCACTGCAGATGGAACGTTTGCCTTTGAGAGACAGGACGTCACCTGAGAGAGCTGGACGTTGTCTGGAGCATGTGGCAGTGTGCTGAGGTCATTTGGCACGTGTGGCAGCTTGGAGGAGCCCTAAGAGGGCCAACGTTTGGTTTTCTGGATGCTGTGCTTGCCCAAAAAGGGACAACGTCTCCCTCAGAAGGGCTTGATGTCCCTCTTTTGCTCATATTATGTCATCTTTTTAGCAGTTAATGTAAAAAACAATGTAAATTTGACAGTCAGCCTTGTCCGCTGTTTTAATGACCTTAATTTTAATTCAAAGGTCATGGATTGGTATAAATAGAGGACGTTTTGCCTCATTTTAAACATAACACAACCCACTCTCTTGTGAGAGATCAACTTTTAGTCTTTTGCTTGGAAATTTTGGTCTTGGAAGTGAGGTGCAACTCTTATTGGAGGATTTTTCTTGGCATGTATGGTGTTTCTCTCATTGGAAGGTTTACAACTAGGGTTTGATGATGCATTCTTCATGATATGTAAGTGAATTTCTCATGCAAAACTTCTTGAATGAATGGTTGTAGGTTTAATCTCTTACATTTGCTATTATATTGCTTAATCTTGAAACCCTAGGTAGCAAGCATACAACTAGGTCCTTGCTATATGTCCCCATGCTTGAGAAACTTGTTTTAGCCATTGATTAAGGAAGATATAGCCTAGCCGTTGCTACACTTATCTCTCTTTTTCTGAGTTAGCACTAAAGTATAAGTTGAATAAAGGAGACGTCCTAGGCCTAGTTAATTCTACACCTAGGGTTTTAACCTTCTAGGGTTTGAAAAGCCTTGCCCTTGCAACACTTTTCTCCCTTAAATTTGTACTTTGAAGCTAGCCGTTTTGCCAAGAATGTTTAGAGAAAGAGGAAGGAGCATGAGGGCTTGCCTAAGCAACACCGGAATGAGCTTCCTTCCCTTAGGGTTTTGATTCTAAGGCCCTGCCATTGCAGCACCATAGAACCTAACCTTCTAGTCTTTAAATTTTAAATCCTCCTAAGATCTTGCCCTTACTTTTGACTCCATATTACCCTAAGGCACTGGTATTCTCTCCAACGTTGAGCTTATTGTGCAAAATCATTTTTTAAAACTCTCAAATTTGAAACCCTAACTAACCCTAACGTCTCTAACTAGGGCTGACGTCATACTTGATGCAGCAACCCTTCTAACCTAGCAATAAATGATGACGTCATGCCTTTATTAAGCTTTTGTTGATAGAAAATACTGTTGGCTTGGTCATCTTGTGATAGACATTGATAAATTGATGATATTCATTGACTAATTAGCAAAACGTTGACCTTCTTTGTCTATTATACTAACCCTAAAAGAAGTTGACGTCATCTCTAGGATATTGACGCAACAACCTCTTGTATATGAGCAACTAATAACATTTAATGCATTGATTTAATTCAAGGATTGATCATTTTCATTTGATGCCATATTATTCTGGTGTTTATTGACAAGTGACATTATATAGCTGTTGTCATTATTGCAATCATTGACTTCGTCAATAATTACTGCTGTATATGCTCATATACATTAAATTTGATAGTCATTGATTTATGAAGTACTAACCATTATTGCATGTATTAGTTTCATTGTTGTCTTGTCTCGCAAGCAGGTGCCTTTTCTGTGGTTATTCTTTACTTGACTATCTTCTGGGCGGTAATCTGTGAAGGGGAAACTTGCCTTAATCCTTTGAGCCTTTTCCTTTCAAACCCCATAATGCCAGGGACGTCTCCCTTGGGCTTAGCCACCCTAATTAGAAAGGACCTCCCCATTGTGGTGACATTGGGTGGGGTAGGTCCCTGTTATGCCAGTTTGACTCTTATCCTCTAGTCTATGAACTAAACTACAAACTGAGCAATAACAAGGACCATGCTTGACGGATAGGTACCATTTGGACCGGTACACATGGGGAGATGATCAATTCAGACCTCCATGGGGCTGAAGAGCCCATCAAGGGGATGCTGAGACCCCATCAGGGCGCAGAGACAAGACATAGATGGATCAGGGGCTTTGCACTGGAGAAGAGGAGGACGTTCCACCAGAGGCACCCTAGCACAACTTGACCTAGGGGGGTTGAGCCCTTTTCAGTGGAACGTTGGCCTTGGAAGGCCTAGGACGTCACCCATGAGGTCCATGGCATCATCCTTACTTCATAGACATTTTGGCAGATGGACAGGACATTTGGCACGTGTGGCAGCTTGGAGAAGCCTAAGGGGGGCTAACGCTTTGGTCCTCGAGGCTGCGTTTGCCCTATAAGGGCCTAACGTTACCCTAGAAAGGGGATGACGTCCTTCTGTTGCTTGATTAGGGTTTTAATTTGTCATTTAATGTAAAACAGTATAATTTTCAATATTTTTGCCTTGTCATGCTTTTTTATGATCTAAAAGTAAAATTAGGTCATTGATACAGTATAAATGAAGGATTTTCACCTTCATTTTTCATCCTCTCTCACTCACCACTTGGTGAGGTCTTAAATTAGCACCCTATTCTAGGGTTTTGGCTGAAATAGTGATGCACACTTGTTGAAGGAGGATATTTTTGGCATATTTTGGCATTTCTCTTAATGGAAGGTGTTACAACTAGGATTTGCAATGCTATTTCTTGGTGATATGTAAGTATTTTTCTGCAAAACTTCTTGAATGAATGGTTGTAGTTTCATTTCTTGCATATGTTTATAATTTTGCTGAATAAAACCCTAGGTGACAAGCACAAAAGAAGGTCCTTGTCTCATGTCCTCATTGAGAGAAAGTTTTCAGCCATTGATTGAAGAAGGAGAGAGCCTAGCCGTTGCTACACTCTCTTTCTCTCTTCATTTATTGCTAGCCGTACTATCTATAAGCTGAGAAGGAGACACCTTAAGCCTAGGTTTTCTACACTTTGGGCCGATTTTTCTAGGGTTTGCTGATAGAGCCTTGCTGTAGCAACACTCTGCTTCATCAAACTTTCTTGTCTTAGTTTTATGCTTCATCTTCAGCTAGCCGTGATTGCCATTGAGTTAAGGAAGGAGGAGAGAGCACCGAGGCCTAGTTCTCCTACACCAAGGTGAGCCTCTCTTCCCTAGGGTTTTGACTTTGAGGCCTTGCCTTAGCAACACTTGAAAACTTCTCCCTCTAGTCCTTAGCCGTTTTTACCTTTGACTCCTTTAGCTCTTGCGTCCTTCACTATTGACTCCATTTAACCCTAAGG
This sequence comes from Picea mariana, assembly GCA_032191745.1. Taxonomy (NCBI): domain Eukaryota; kingdom Viridiplantae; phylum Streptophyta; class Pinopsida; order Pinales; family Pinaceae; genus Picea; species Picea mariana. Next base: position 14,244 of record JASDQU010101291.1, read on the forward strand.
CACTGATCTAAAGATCTCTTGCGTTGAAGTGAACCTGATCAAAACTACTCTCAATACATTGAATGAAACCCTAACTACACTAACCCTAGCTTATAAACTAACCCTACTAACTAAGTGCTGCCGTCATCTCTTGCTATTTACACTTTTTGTGCAGCCAAACATTTTCATTATAGGCAATTGAATGGTGATTAAAGGCATTAATTGAATGAAGTGTTGATTTATTGCATTGAATGTCATATTGTTTCATCATTTATTGAAGAAGTGACATAATTTTCATTGTTATTTATAAACATTGACTTTGTCAATATTTATTGTCAATTGCTTATAAATGTATCAGATAGTCATTAAATTTACATGAAGTACTAACCCATTGATCAAAGCTTGCATATATTAGTTTGTTGTTGCTTTGTTCCAGGCAGGTGTATTTCTTTGGGGTTTTACTTTATTATTGGCCTTTGGCCGGACTATCTGCTCGGTGGTGACTTGTGAGGGGGTAATAACTACTTTATCCTGTAATCCTTTGCCTTTCTCAAAACCCCAGGTCACCGGGGACGTCTCCCCTGGGCCTTACCACCCTAAATAGAAAGAACCATCCCATTGTGGTGACATTGGGTGGGATTGGTTCCTGTTACGCTAGTTTGACCTTCAAACCTTAAGCCTTTTATCCTTGCTACAAACTGTGCGATAACACACTAAAAATAGTAGAAAAATAAAATATTTTCTATGTTCAGCCATTGTTTGGCCTGAGCCTACTAAGGGGAGCTGAGGGGATGGGTTTATTTGCAAGAAAATGAGATTGCAATAAAGTAAGATGTTTTCTCTAATTACTAAATCCACACTGTCCGACCCCTGTTTTGTATGGGCCTACTTAGGGGAGCTGAGCGGATTGGTTTATTTGCAAAAAGAAAATTAAAAGTAGATTGCTGAAAGGAAATCTAATCGAACAATTAGTATTCTACTTTGCAAAAATGAAAATCTAATCTAAGATTGTTTTGTAGTGTTTATGATTGAGGTTACTTTTAGTTTATCTTTAAGATGTGGAATTGCAAAACTTGAACAAAAATCAAATCACAAAAGCAACCAAACCACAACACCGCAACCCCCTCCCCCCCCTAGGGGTAAAAGAAAAGTGGGGACTATGTGGCCCACTTATTTTATTATGAGGATTACAATGCTTTCTTCTTTTTATTTGGTGGGTTTGTGATCCTTTATAAACGAGGATCTACAAGTATTACAAGGTTTCAGAGTGTTTAGTCTTCAAAGAGGTGCTTCTGGGGGGTCCTTGATACTTCGATTTCGCTAAAATCCAGCAGTCTCCCCTTGTTTATTGAGCAACCTGCAAAAAACAGCAAGTAGTAGAGCTCAAATGCACCCAAAAGACACTTTAGAAGTGCCTTTGGATAATAAACCTTAAAGCCTAAACTTGCGGAAAAAATTCTAAGTATAAAAATGAAATTTTTTATTAGTTTTCAATAATAAAATAAGCTAAAAGAGTGCTCTTTTAATGACTTTTATTTTCTGCCCCAAAACAACAAATAAATGCCACTAAATAGCTAGATTTAACAATGAAGCTACCTTCTAAACTACTCACTTTTATGCTTTTAAAATTTAGAAGAAAAGATTTGCAAAAAGTGACTTCTTGCTTCTAGATCTAGCTTTAGATATGAGACTTTGATCTAGATCTAAATGTAACTTGCATGCATGGGATCTACTTTGATATAGCTTAGAAACCGAAATCTACTTGCATGCAATGAGAAAGTAACCAAGAGAATATTGAAATTATGAAGTTTGAGAGAGAGAGAGAGAGAGTCTTTCTTCAAATCTTGAATCTTGGGCTATGGGATCCTTTTGTAAATGAAAGAAGGGTTTACTCTTCAATCTCTTGAAAATAGTGGAAGATGGATCTCCAATCCAACACCTCTCCAAGCTTGGGCAACCTGTTCAACCTTGTTCAACCTCTGCAAACGCTTTGTTAGATAAGGTGCTTCCTACAAAAGACTTGAAGAAACACATTAGTTCATCAGAAAAACATGCAACTCCAAAATCTCTAGTTATAAGAAGATAGTAAGAGCTAAAGAACAAAATAGTTAAGTAGATCCTACCCTATTATGTGTCAACACATTTGCCAAGGCCTTAGATGAAGTAGATATACAAAAATTGAACAAAATACAAGGTTACCTAAGATTTAAGCACAATTATCCAAGCATCCACACATTGATACAAGCACCATTGACCTCCAAAGTCTTTTATTTAATCTTGAAAGAGTATTACAACACTATTACAATATACAAATTCTTTCCCCATTCTCCAACTAACTAAACGAGGAGAGGTCGACTTGGTTTTATAGCCAAGAGGGCATGAATCCCAAGGAGAAGGGCGCCAATCCCAATGTGAGGCGATCCAATTGGGTGGTAGGATGTGCACCACCTCTCAGATTAGGTGAGGTAACTCACCACAAGTTGATTTAGAGGGGATGGAGGGATCGCTACCTCTCTTGATTAGGTGTGCGCCCTTCTTGAGATTGTCACCCTCACCCAAATGTGCCGCATAGCTCATGAAGTGCGCACCTATCTTTGGGATCTCCATCAAGTGGAGATGAGACCTCACTTAACTCCAATTATCTCAATCTCAAGTGTCACCAAGTGATGGTAGACAGAGAGAGAGTATGAGTTGACTGAAAACATGTTGGAAACATTTTTCCACAAAAATAGCATTGCTGATTTTTTCTTTTATTTGACTTTTATTTACCTTTTCCGAGAGAAAATCATGTTTTCTTCAGTAAAACTCAATATTTACCCTCAAAAAGATGGTACTTAGGTAAAGTGCATATTCTGGGTGTGAAAATGAATACCTACAAGGCATATAATGCCTCCTAGTACTACGTTTTTAACTTATTGACCAATTACAATTAACAAATCCCGTTTTTGCGGGAAATTTTTTATTGACTCAAAACATTAAAAAATCCTATTGGGGACTTAGCACAATTTCCATATGACTTAAAAGTGATGACCTAGCATGGTAATATAAACCTTTAGACACTAGACTTGGATTTCCAAGCTAAGGCCTAACCATCAGTACACACTACAGCTTTGGAGGTATTTGAGTGAAAAAACTTAGAAATTATAACTTGCTTGAAATTCAATATTTAACAAGTGAAAAAAAACACTCTAGAGTATGTACTCATTATCAAGTCTTAGGAGGCCAAGCCTTTTACAAAATCATCATGCTAATCTCATCTTATTACAATGCCCCACTGGGGATGGAAATGCGAAGAAAAAGTGGTCAATTTGACTGGCTGGACTTCTGAACTCTGAACTTCGACCAATTGTTTGTTCAATCTTTGGCGGCTCAACTGCAAGTTCATCCTAGTGCAACTTGGTGGATAACAAGCCCAACAGAGGCTTTGGATTACAAGCATTTCCACACTGGAACATGTCTTTCTCACCTTCTTTTTGTACTCCATTAGATAAGAAAATCGCCTATCTTGACAAAACAAGTGGGACGCATAAGGGCTTACCATCTACAGCTAGGTGCATATGGTTATTTTTTCTATGACATTTTAACATCTTCTAAGGTTCTCTTCTGCCATGGGTTACACATCATCTCCAATTTCTACTCTTGTTACTTGTGGGAACATCCATAGGCCACCATTGATTCCTCCCCGATGATCCAGTAGTCAAGGCAGTTCTCCAGCATACATAATCGGACAGGTTCTTGGGGTGGACATTGCCATTCCTGGATCTGTAGACGATAGCAACTGATCCTTCTTTACTCAATACTATATCGTGATTGTATTTATAGCTGGTTCCCTTTGTGATTTACAGTTTTCTTTTCTTCCTCTATTTTCTTCTTGTTCCTTTGCCTGTAGGTGTATTATTGTACCTTTGGGAGATGACTTCTGCACTCCCTTTATCACCATTTTAATATGTTGTACTTTTCAGTGCCATTGACTTATTTTGGTCATTGGTGGACTTTAATACAATTTCATTTCATTTCATAAATGTATAGTAAATTAACAGCTATCTATGACTGGATGAGGCATTGGAAATGCAAAATGGTCTTTATGAATTAGATTCTTATACGTACTAGTCAATCGAAACTTTTAAGAGACTTCACGAATCCTTGATTTGGCATGATAGCTTATGATGAGAAAAATGTTAAAATGGCACCATAGCCTTTTGTATCAGCAATATAGTTCCTTTTATACATTTGAAGTCTCTATCATGCTCCTTGGCTATTTTTAGTATCCAAGTATTACGTATCTTGCATCGTTCTTGTGTCTTTATGCTATGTTGTACACATTGTTTTTCACTGTTTTATGATGTGTTGATCAAACTGCTAGCTTTGCATTAGTAAAGCTGGCTATACAGTATGATGTCTTAATAGGAACTTTATGTTTTCCTTCCTTATCATCATGTGCACAGGAAACAACTATTATTGGAGTAGACAGTCTTGGAATTGATGTAAGAGTTCGCTCTGGAACTCAAGTACAAACTCTAAGATTTGCATTCAGTTGTCGGGTATGTCTACTCAAAGCATTAATTTTGTAAGGAGTACTCCATTTAGTACCTTTAGCTGGTTCTACACTGTTGTTATTTAATATCAGAGACAAATGAGAAAAAATTATAATTGAAAAATACTTCTTATATTAAACAAAAAATATTTACATTAAGCAGAGATTTATACAATGAAGAGTATGTACAAGGAGCAACAAAATTCAAAAACTCTTCCTCAGGACTACTACAACTGAAATCAGATCAGAATAAGAAAAAACATTTACAGCCTTTGCATCTCTAATAACGAGATAACCTTAGTTTGAAAGTAAGTACCTACCTCTTCATGCCAAATCCTACAGAGTGACAAAACAGAGCTAAACTTGTCATCAAAGATACACTTAAACCTTAATTTCTAGATAGAGAACAAAGTGGTGACTTTGAGAAAATTCCGAAGGTCCATAAAATCTGGGAGAGGTGGCCATTTGGAGTCACCCAATAGTGCAGCCCTCTAATGAATAGCCCCTTGAAAAATAGAGGGGACTTGCATTTGAACATGCTTCCAGTAGCTTCTGACTTGGACAGTCCCACAAAATGTGCTAAATAGACTCTGTTTTACCACAAAACCTCCCCATTCCTGTCTGGAAATTATTAGCATTAAACGTCAAGGACTCAGGTTTTCTCCTGTGATTATTTGTCTAAATTTCGTTACAAAACCGAGCTGTTGCCGTCTTTATACACACTTGCAAACGTGAGCTAAGTCCTGCTCACTTAGTGTGTCCTTGGAGGCACAATGCCTAAGTTCAAAGCTCACACTGTCACTTTGACTTGAACCTCTTCCGTCTAGGCTCACTCCTAGGGAAGCCAAGGGGGGTAGACCCTAGTTACTAGATGAGATTAGCGTTGAGTTCTAGGAGTTGGTTTTAATTAGTTTAAAGGTTGGGGGAAAGATCTAGCCTATGATGCAAAGGCAGCAATGCAAAGTGCAATAATTCAAGATGAACAATCAAGCTTTTTCCTAGGACAACTAAGACTAGTGCCTAAGATTGGGCAAGGGGTCAACTAAAGTTTGAGGGAGGTTGATTACACAAGAGTTACAAAAGATTACAAAGACTACAACTACTTCACAACAATGCTAGATACAAATCTACAATAAAGAAAAAGATTACAACAAGATTATCTAAGAGTTATGCTTAAGTACACTAAACATAAGATACAATAGATACAAAGATACAAAGATACAAATACTAACTGAGTTGCTTGCTTGTGCAGGAAATGAAAGATTTTCAAAAGGAAACATTAACCAACACATCAAGCCTAGCATGCTCAACAATAGAATGTCTCCCAAAGGGATGCACAACTCTATTGTGACTGCCTTCAATGGCAAACAAGATTACACAAGATCCAACAAAGAAGTGCCTCCAAAGGATGCACAACTTCTTGAGGGACCAAACCAAAGATATGAACACCAATTAACTGAAAAAGAAATGCTTAAAGGGAAAGTGTCCAAAAGCACAACTATGACTACTTAGTTATTAATCCACAACACATAAGATAGACTTGCATGAAAGAAATGGAAGTGTGTTGCTTGCAAGATTAGTTAAGTGCCAACCACAAAAGTGTAAAGAACCAAGTTGATGCCCAAGGTTGTAGAGTGGATTAAGGAGTTGATTAAGAGTTATTAAGTGAAGAGTGACTCCTAGCTAAGTGTCAACCCAATACTCCCCCTGCTTGTACCAAGTAACTGTTGGGTGCTCAAGAAGTATGGCAACAAGGCCTACCCTAGCTCCACAGGTCAGCCCAAGGGAAAAGAGTACTCCTGGAAAGGACACTGAGTGCCACGAGATCGTCCCTAGTGTTGATATTATGGTAGCTGCGGGAGGTATTTACCTACACGTGTAAACCTGACGAGAATAGAATATTCCGGAAAGAAAGAGGAAACCCTAATGAGTTGGCTAATAACCCTAGAAGACAAGTCGACTCAAGAGGATAACTTGTATTAGGTTATTAGCCTCCAAGAGAAGAAGTCGGCTAGAAGAAATATTATATACCAAAGAATTAGTACCCAGAATGAGAAGTCGACCTTGACAGTCTGCCATATTTAGTATAAATATAGGAGGCCAGTGTTCATTCTGGCCAGTATTCTCAGAACTACAGCGCACACTTGTGCGCACTACAGTTGGGCAGTTTTGTGTGCAAGTCTGGAGAAGAGCTGCTGCAGCTAGCAGATTTCGTTTTGGCTTGTACCATCTCTTGGTTATGGTTTGGACTATCTGATCATCTCTTGTTTGGTGCGCTACCCTTTGTTTGGCTATCTAGCCTAGGGTTTGCTTCTGGAATGATTCTCTGTCAAGGTTAAGGTGTTTGGAGGGTGGCTTCGACCTATGGTTGGGTGACAATAGTGATATTGTCTATGGTAAAACGAGCACATCCGTTCATATTCTAACAGGTTATGGGCCCACACCCCCTTCATTCAGTCTAACCGCTGGAAGGGAGCATAGCCATAAGGATATTAAGCTCGTTGAAGAACTGTCGCTAGGGTTTCTAGTAGGAGCAGTCACCAAAGCACTGTCGCTAGGGTTACTAGTAGGTGTAGTTGCAAAAACCCTAATCCTCTCGTTGAGGCACCTTAAGTGAAGGGATTGACCTAATCTTCGGATAGATTAGTGCGCCTCAACCTAGCGCATCTCCTGGTACTCTCAGCAAGCCAAGACGTCAAGTTTGAGTTTTTGGTCAAATCTAGGTTTGACCAAGCCAAAGCAGCCATGACTTACTCTATGAAGTCAGAAAACAAGTTAGATGGAGCTTCTAACTTTAGAGCATGGAAGACAAGGATTGACCTCATCCTTGCCAAGAATAAAGTGCTGGATATCGGGAAAGGAAAGATCGTGGAACCAGAGTTTAAAGAAGGAAAAGAGAAGGAACTGCAGAACGTTGTAGTTATGGAGAAGTTCAAAGACAGTGACATCAATGTCGTGAGTATCATAGTGGAATCTATAAAAGACCACTTGATACCCTACATCTCCCATCTTGATCCGTCCAAGAAGATGTACGATGCCCTAACAAACCTCTTCTCAGTCATAAACATTGGACAAGTAATGAGCCTGAAGAATGAGCTCCGTGACATGAAGATGAATGGTGATGACAACATAACGTCATACTTTGTGAGGATCTCTCAATTAAGAGATCAACTACAAGCTATTGAAGAGATCATCGCAGAGAAGGAGTTGGTAAATATAGTACTCAATGGTCTTCCCAAGACATGGGATGCATTTGCCACAAGCATGAACAAAAGGAAGGAGACACACAAAGCATCAGTTGCAGAAGAAAAAGAACGTACAAAGAAGACTAAGCAGGATGGAACAAACTTCTTCTTCTAAAGACAAGGTAACAATACTCTTCATAGTTCTTGTATGTACTGTTGAGATTTGTACCTTGGGAGGTGTTCCCCATGTGCTTTTGACCTCCTTAGCACATGAGGGAAGGACATGACACTTTGTACCTAGTACTTTTGACTATTTTCACTTTGACTTTGGTTAAAGTGAAATTTGGTCACTTTTGGATAAAGTGAGTATTAAATCACTTTGGGGTGATTTTGGAGACATAAGTGGAGTTAGGAAACTTAACCCAAAAGTGGGTTTATGATTTAGGATGCATGGGGAGATCTCAACCCTTGATCAGATTGAATCTCCACCATCCATTCCTAGGTTTCCTATTCTTGCACTAAGAGGGCGCAAAGGGTCTAAGGAGGGCGCATTGTTCATGGAGAGTTTTGCTTGTTGGGAGAGGAGAACTCAAGCTATGGAGATGAGATCAGTTGCATGAGGTTTCTTGGAGGAGGCCGCTAGCTTTCCCTGTGGGAAGCTTGGAGCAACATGCTTCATTATTTCACTGGAGCTATTCTACATTTGAGAGGGGTGCATGAGTTTGATAGACTTATTCTTTCCTTGTAGGATATCTAGCCATTAGAATTCAGTAAGGTTAGTTGGAGAGTGAGGACATCTGCTGGAGCTTCATTCCTGCGGAGGGGTTTTCAGTTCTGGCATCACAGATGATTTCTGGAGTAGTTTCAGTGGTTCTGGCAGTTTGCATGAGGGGCGCACCATTCAGGGGCGCATCTGCTTGATAGAGCTTGTGTATCAACTCAGTTGCAGTTGCTATTGTATCAGGTTCCATCATTTATTGTGTTTACTGTAACCCTTACTTGCTTTTCCTCATATATACATTTAGATCTCAAACTGGTTTTCCCCTGGGGGGTTTTGTCTAGGGTCATGTTGACCAAAAATAATGTGTCTACAAATGCATGCTATTAGTTCTTAGATCTATTCATTATCAGCAGTTAAATGATGTATTAGGTGTGTTATATTTATTTGAGTTGCATGTACTAATTTCCTATGGCAAAAACGACATGCTAGAGCACCCAAATCGGAAATATAACCATAACAATCAGCTTGAAAGTTCATGAACTGTTGGCTGTTATAAAACAACAGAAAACTAAAATAAAGACAGTGAAAACTTAGAGCCTTTGCTTGGTCAAAGACAGACCAAGAAGGCAAGTTGATAGGACCTGGAATTTTCACATGGTATCAGAGCTTCGGTGGCTGATTTTTTGGACAGTTGGGACATCATATTGAGTGGCTGCCATATACTTCTTTCTGGCAGATTTTGAGGACAGCCATTGACTCCTTCAGTGGTTGTTAGAGGGCAGAATTTTTCAGAGGATTTTTGGGCAGTTTGGACATCTTGAGATCAATCTCTTTTCACACCTATGCAGTAGGAGTGAGGCTGATTTTTGTGACCTCTTTTCACACCCATTTTGTTGGGAGTGAGGTTAGAGTACATTGTCTCTTTTCACACCTGTGTTGACAGGAGTGAGACAGTGTGTTCCTTGGCAGAGCAACATCAGTTGGGGATTGCAGAT
>JASDQU010101291.1:90117-100919 GCA_032191745.1 Picea mariana
GATAATTTTCAGCATGCTGAATTTATTTCTACATTCCCAAATACAATTTAAACAACATAAAATTCTGATTTCATAAAGATATATCACAGTTAAGTAAAAAAATACCAAAACTTAACACTAGACCAAGAAAAAAAAAATTGATAAAAATTGTAAATAATTTTTTTTTTTTAACAGTGATTTTGGTTTATGTAATCCTAAATCATTAGGATCAAACAAAACTGAAAACTTTATTGTACTCCTATTGAAATAAGAACCAAGCGCGACGCGGAAATTTTGTTGATGCCAGTGTAAATGCTTTCTTTGACTCAGAAGTGGCCGGCGGTAGTGATAGTGGCAGACTGGCAGTTGTTGCTTGTAGTCTTCGTTACAACAGCGGGTTTCCTCGGCGATTCGAGCCAAGCTGCCGCTGACACCGGCACGGGGTCTTCTCTGGCATATGCCATAAACACCCATGCCTTTGGGTTCTTGAGAAGCTGAGGGTTGATGCTGACGTAACAGATTCAGTCGTCAATGGTGTGGAGCAGCTTTCATGGCAGAATAATTATTATAAATAGAGAAAGCAAGTGGTGGGAGGTGGCACCAGTAGTACACATGGGGAGGAGCTGGATCTGTTTTGTTGTTTTCCATCGTGAGCTATAGCTTCATTTGGATTTGTAATATTTGTCTGAGCCTGAGCATTCTTGGATCATTTTTGAGCCAGAGTATTATTGGAGCATGGATCATTTTTGAGCCAGAATATTATTGGAGCATAATCGGAGTGTATTAAGGTTTTTTGATATGCTGAATTTATTTTTCCATTTATATATAGATTTTTAACAATAAAAATTAATTATATAGATTTTGAACAATAAAAGTTAATGATTTGGATAAATTTAGATTTTAGGATTTCTGAAAAAAAAAAGTCATTTTGTATAATAGTTAAACAACATCATTTTTATTTAAAAAAACCATTATATCTAGAAAATCGTAATCTAAAGATGATGGATATAATTGTTAAGCCTGGAACACCCATAGAGATCACACACCCACAAAGATCACACATATGCAGCAGAGAATGCAGAAAACAAAAAAGACAAACACACATCCATTCAATCACACAGAAGACAACTATTTACGTTGTAAAACCCTTCTTCACTTTATGAGGAAAACATTCACAAAAGAGACAAACACACATCCATTTAATCACACATAAGACAATGACAAACGTTCTATTATCAAGAACCAGAGGATTACAACCATAACTTGGAAACCGGGCAACCAGGGAGAGGGCTTGAAGCCCCTGACCATCAAATACCTATGAAGCATTGATATTTATACAAATCTCTCCTTCAGTTACTTAAAACTGATTGCATTTAATGCTGCCCTTATATATGCTGAGTGGTTCCAACAAGATATTGTTAGAAAAACCACCGTGAACCAACTAAACTAATTAGGTCAGTTAGTTAATTGTCGCTTTCCAACAATAATCACCACAGCAACATTGAATAAACTAATTAGGCCAGTCAGTTGTCATTTTCCCAACAATAATCACCACAGCAACATTGAATATGCCCAACTTGACTTGTTATTGCTGATCCCATTTATAGCTCTCGGACTGAGTACTATTACCCAGTCTAATTAAGTCTACTTAACTAACAACAGCCGCCTCAATTAATAGACAATATCTATCACCATATCCAGACACACAATCTTAATTCATGGAGAAAAGATCTATGCACTGGGAATACAATTTTTATTTATTGCAATGACTATTATTGAAGGGTATTGACTATGCAAGCATCAGATAGATATAGATATGAGTGGTGAAGTAAGATAAGCATGGATGGAATGGCATGTTTGTATTGCAGGGATGGAATGACATTCTTGAATTGAATTGGAATGTTGTATTTCATGTATAGATAATAGCTATAGCAGGAAGTTTTATTTGACAGAAGAGTAACTTCAAATTCTGATTAGTTCAGTCGTAGAGTAGTTGTTCAGTCTGGGTTTTAGTTCTAGTGCCAAATTCTGATTAGTTCAGGTTAAAAGTATTAGCATTCAAGCCATTTTAATGTCAGAAAACGACTAAAATGACTAATGTTCAAGCTGCTTTGCTTATTCAATTGTTGTTATTTGGCATATAAATATGGCATTTAAATCTCTATACTGTAACAACGATTTTTTTTTTTAAGATTTAAAAATAGAATAAACCTTTTCTATTAGGCATGAATGCAAATTGAGGACGGTGAGAAAAACCAAGATTAAAATATATTTCTAAGTAATGTTAAAGCCCACATCATACAAAATAATATTGAGGTGTATGAAAGCAAATATCAAGAGTAACAAGGAACAACTAAAATTTAAGTAGTGTTAAAGCCTACATGATACAAAATAATATTGAGGTGTATGAAAGCAAATATCAAGAATAACAAGGAACAACTAAAATTTAAATATTATATAAAGCAATCTTGTTAAAACTAAGGGGCATATTTATATGCATCTTTATATAAAATAATATTGTTAATACTCGGGCATATTGACACATGCATCAAGATGGGAATAGATTAAAATTATTGCAAATATTAAAGTAATTGGAAGAATTAAAATTTAGATATTTCAAATTAAGTAGTATTGTTAAAACTCTTATTTGAATTGATCTCTACTCTAAATTTGAAACTTGAATGAATGTTCTAGTGTAATGTGTTCTTGGGATTTTTTTTTTATGATAGAAAGATATATATATACATAAAACCATATATATATATATAAATATATAATTTCTTAGGTAAAATAAAGAGAACAAAGAAATATGTTATAATCCAATGCAATAACAGTGCACCAAGCATTAGGAATTCGACACCACCCCACATTGATGTTGTAGGCTTGTTTGGCCTCTCATTTGAGATATTATAACCTATTAGGTCCGTAAGAGCTGACTTAAAAGGTCATTTGACAAATTGTTTCTCCGAGAATCCATTCTAGATGAAGAGTATTTGGTTAGTTCTAGACTTTGGAGAATGTTACCACTTGCTTTCCATTTTTTGACTTATCAAGAATATGTGTGTTTGACTTAGTTGAGCCTGGGATTTTTTTTAATGGTAGAAAAAAACATGGTTGCATGCAAAGAGCCATGTGTGCAGAGAGCCATTGGGAGGACACACCATATGCCCGGTTTGTTTTCTACCTTTATTGGGATGTTGAATTTGCTATTTCTCTTTAATTATTTTTTTGACAGTCAGAAACACACACCCATTGGTTTTTGATACAAAATGTACTATTTCATTTTCAAAAGAATTAAAATAATTTACAAAGTTTGTTGTTCTATAAATCTACATTTTGAAATTTTACTAAATATTTCTTTGAAATTTATAAAGGCTTGCATGAGTATATACCCTTCTCACTGAAATTAAGACCTACCCTTCAAATTTGATCATTGATCACAAGCACATTGCCATATGCCCCAACACTTAAGTTGAACAATGTGTAGAAGAAACCTCCATGCATATTTCTGGATTGAAAATCTGAATTTGATGGAAGATGAAGATCTAGTGGATTTCCCCTTAGATCCACTAGATGAATTAGGAGAGGATGAATATTTTACTCTCAAGAGCATTTCCTTAATCTCCAAAATCTAGTGGACCTAAATGCCTTTTCTACAACATCCTTCAAATAACGCTACATTCAAGACAAATTAGGAATCTAGAGGCATGTTTTAAGAATTTTTGGGGAAAATTTATCTGGAGTAATCATTGGGGGGGGGCTCTCCTTAATTTGGAACTAATTTCTCCATGCCCCATAAAGAAGTGGTTCAAGTGTCTCAAAATATATTGAAAGGTTCTAGTTCAAAAGCTAAGGTTTCATTGAATCCTCATTATGATGTCAAGGATGGAGTTGAAGTCTATCTTTGCTAAGGCACTTTCCACAAGATTTGTTAGGACTCTCATGAGTCTTCAAATGGAAGGATTCAGGACAAAAGTTATAAACCTCATGGCTACATTAACACCCCATAAACCTCCTATTGATTTCTCTAATTTCCAGATCTGATAATTATTACTTTATGATTTCAAGCAAATTTCAATGCCACTGTTATCATGGATTAATTACACATTGAAAATTTACAAGTGAAATAAAACTGCAACGGAAATAACAGAATCACAGAGAAATAACTATGCAGAATAGACAAAAGATTTATCTTAGGACAACTCGAACTCGAGAGAAAAACCCAACAAACTTTTCTCTAGAAGAAATTCAATCCAAGTTCATGAATACATTACCAGACAAATGAATATTTCCAAGCTCATAGAAAGTTGTACCCTAGTGTGAGGAAGATCCCTCAAGTATGGTGCATTACTAGAAAAAGATAGCACAATTGGAAATTGACAACTGCAACTGTAACTGTAACTTGCAACTACAACTACAACTGGTAACTAACAACTTGCACGAAGCAACTGGGCAATGCACACTAGAAGAGGAGAGATGATGAGATGTATAATAATGAAATGAATCTACCTTTATTTATACTAGTCAAGTCACCTTAATTTACTGGCAGGGACTTGTCATTTTTGTCTTTTAACTTTATTTTATTTCTTTTGTTTCTTTTACAAGTGTTTCTTCAATGCTTCAATGGAGCTGGCTTGATCTTCTTGTCTCCTATTTCTTTCTAGTGCATTCCATGGTCTTCTATAATGGTTTCTTATGGATAATGACTATTAGAAGTTGCAAAACTTTAACACTCCCTCTCAATGAGGGAGACATTCTCCATACTTTTATTACTTATATCATAGAAAAGTTTCTTCATGAGCCATGTTGATGATCCACTCCATATAACTGTGTTTAGAACCTCGGGTCTCAAAGAAGACCACACCTGGACCATTCACCTCAACAAGTACACCCTTGCGAGTGAATGCCACCACAAGTAAACCCCTGTGAGTGAATCTACCATTCTTCATTAGTTAAACCACCAATCTTGGGAGAATGACGTTCGATGTTGTCTAACACATGGAAGAACCTCAAGCACCTTGAGTCCACAGGTAAACCCCTGTAAGTAAGGACTACGTCTGGGCCCATTTACCACAAGTACACCCTTGTGATAAAGGTATCCTATCTCCATTGGTCTGCAGCCCAATCTAGGAGATATGATCCTTGGAAGAAGCTTTTTTAACCGAGCAACAATTATTTTAGTTAACATTTTGTAGGATGAGTTGCAAAGAGAGATGGGTCCAAATATAGAGAAGGTAGAAGGATTGGATTCCTTGGGGATTAAGGATAAAAAGAAAGAGTTGGTATTTCCCCCCATTCTAAAATATTTGTGAGCCTAATGTGACACCCTTAAAAGATTAAACTTAATGGGATCCTAGAAATGTCTATATAAAGATATAGGAAATCCATTCAGACCGAGAGCCTTATCTGGGTCTAAGCTCCAAATAGCTGCATATAATCTAGCTTCCTCTATAGTTCGAGTCAGATATTGATTTTCCTTAGAAACAATGGTTAGAATGTGTTCTATCATGGAGTCAATATTTTGACTGTTTGTTGCATCCTTTTGGGTGAAAATATCTACATAAAAACTATGAGCCGATGTCTTAATGCTTTCAAAATACGAGATTCTAGAGCCATCCTCTAGCATAATGGTTGTCATGTTATTTTTAGAAAGGTGTGACTGTTCTTGCTTATGGAAAAAATTTGTATTTTGATCTCCTACTTTCATCCATAGACTTCGAGATTTAATGCGCCAACACTCCTATTCCCTTTTAATCTCTCTTTGAATTCAGGTCTGGAGTTGTAATTCTTCTAACTGCAACTATTCTATGATTTCATTTTCTTCCATCCGTAACTAAAGGGACTTGAGCATTCCTTTTAACCCCTCAATGACCAAGTAGGGAGGAATAAAATAAGTTTTGGCCGAACATTTAATATCATGCTTTACCAAGATGAGATTTTATTCCCAAATGAATATAGGGTTGCAAGGTATCCATGTTTTACAAGCAACAATGACCAATCATTCCACATCAGACAAGTCGAGCCAAAGGGATAGAAAGAGGAAGGGAAGGGGGATGAAATCAGGGAGAAGGTGGATGTGAAGATAGATGGGTTTATGGTCGGAAATGAGTGAGGGGAGGATATAGGATTTGAGGGAGGATTTTGCAGAGAGAAAGATAATGTGGAAAATCAAATGGTCCAAGTGGGAAGCAATGTGACTTGGCCTAAAGCACTTGTTTGTCCAAGTAAATTTTCCATGAAGCATGATCAAATTAGTAAGGTCTCAATCAACTATTAGTTCTTCCATTCTATCCCTACAAGGGTATTTGCCAAAGAAACCCCCTCTTTTCTTAGAGTTGTTCCTAATAGTGTTGAAGTCTCCAACTAGAATTTAGTCAAGAGAAAACCCTGTTTCCTATAGACTTAAAATAGAATTCCAAGAGGAAAACTTTTCCAAGGGATTCTCCAACATATATATGTTGATAACCACAAAGATTTTTTTATCAAGAAAGGATTTAAATTTAGACAAAAATCCAATGAGAAGTTTCCAAAAAGTACAAAGACCTCCAGAAGCACCCTTGACATCTTATGCTATATAATACCAATGTTTGATCGCTCTCGATGACATTTTCCTTATGTCATATTCTTTCATTTTGGTCTCATGGAGCAGGAGGATATACAAATTTTCATTTTGAAAGATATCTCGTGAAATGGAGGATTTTGGGGTGTTTCCTAAACCCTTGCAATTCTTAGAGACAATAATCATTCTTTAGAAGGGTTAAAAGAAGAACCCCCTCTAGATGCTACAATGTTGCCTGATATTTTCGGATTTTCAGTGGTCCCAAGCATTTTTAGGATGGTATGATGAGATCCAAGCATGATTTCTTTGTTTGTTTGTTCCTCCCTAATGGTTCAAGATGCCTTCTATCTAGATATTCTCGGAAGGTTTTCCTTAGAGGCCTGATCATCTTGATCTTCATCAACTAAGTAATTAGTGTCAAAGTCTCTAGCTTATGATTTGGAAGGGTTAACTTTGCATCTTTGAAGTTTTCTACTTCTTCCAGGCCCATAATAACATATGTCATTTTCTCATGCAAGGGGTTAGCAAAGGTGGTCTTATTTTCTTCTCTGGATTTGTGATTGACCCTATATTTGAAAAAGGGAGACCCTGAAGAGGGTTGGACTGAAGGAGGCTCATGGGGGATAGAATCTAAAGTGGCATGCATAGTTAATGGATCATCTTATTTGTCTTGCATCTGAGATAAAACTTCAAAACTATTCTTTTCAACCATATTCGTCGAAGTACTAGTAACACCAACAAAGTTTTGGGGAATAACTTGATTTGAAGAGGGGGGTATATAAGACGAAATAGGATTGCGAGAGTTCCCCCCTACACCAAAATTCATTTGCACCATTGGCCATTGATCCTTAGGCCCATTACCGTAGGGTTGAGGGGGAGAGGCCTTCTTGCAATTTTTCGCGAAATGACCATATCCATTGAAAACCTTACATTTGAAGGGGAGTTTCTCATAGTCCAGGTACTGCACATGCTGCCAATTTTTCAAGGTGATTAGCACCACCTCTACTATAGCTTTTTCAAGGTCGAATTCAACAAAGATCCAAGAACATGAAAACATGTTCTCTTTTGGCTCCACCCTATCAATGTAGTGACTCATGGAATTATTGATGCAATGAAGGGCATCCTCACTCCAACAATGTAGAGGAATATGGGGAAGACAAACCCACACCAGAACAACAGTTGGGACATCATTTTATAGAATGAAATTAGGGGTCATTCATTTATTCAAATACATCCCTCTTGAACTCACAAAGTAAGTCCCACTTTTGAATATCAAATCCATGTATTCCTTCTACTCAAAGAGGAAAGCATAAAACCCTATCCCACAGAAAAAAACGACTTAAAGAAACCTTGATGAGAGGAACCCAATTTTTTTGTAGTCAAAGAGAAATATATTTTGGAAAGGGACAAATGCTAGTGAATTAGCTAATCAAATTGTAACATCCCTCTCTTGTGAGCACCTGTTATCGACTTATTCTTTTGAGGACACTTGCGTGCAAGTGATTCGGTTATAGTATAAGGTTATTAGTTTCACTTATGGATTCATATGATGATGTTAATGGATTATGATTTATGTTGTTTGATATCTATGTATTGAAATATGCTATTGATGAGTTTCCCCTTGAGTGTGCAGGACACTTGACAGATTGAGAATGTCAATGGAATCAATGGACCTCCTTGGACTCCAAATTGAGTCAGGGAGTGGATTGTATTGGTTTGAGTATTTCGTTTATGCATATGTGACATATGATCGATTATATTGTGATGTTGTTTATGGATCATTGACAATGTTTCATTGATGAAAGCAGGCCGATGATTGCTTGCTAATCTAACTCACATAAGAAGTAAAGAGGCCATGCACATAAACCATATATTAAGGGAGAGGTTTGACAACATCCCTGTCACAACCTACTAGCACTCCTGCCATGGCTCGAATTGTAGGTTAACGATTACCTAGTTTGAGAGATCCACGATGTCGTGAGGGAAGACTGAGACAGTCGCTCACGAAGATTTCTAAGGGGCATGCAATAATGCAGGGTCCTTATTCCTTAGAAGCCCTTAGTCTCTCATAAGGTCACGTGAATGGAGTGTTGACTCTAGGGGTAGGAAAACTACCAAAACCAGTGAAAGGCGAGTGACACGCTTTGAGCACAGAGTGCGTCTTGAAGAGCACGTCGCATAATTAAAAATTTGACTGAATGGTGAGTGACACCCTTGGAGCACTGAGTTCATCTTGAAGGGCATGTCGCAAAAGTAGCACTTGAGTCAATGAATCTAGATGGCCTAGAAAAACCTTGAGCGAATTTTTTTATACCTTGTAAAATATTTAAACATTGTCGGATTAATTAATTAATTAAGGATTTGAAATTATTAATTTTAAACCCCCAATTGAAAGTCTAGGCCTATTTGAATTTAAGCCTGAGTCTAAGCTTGGTGAGATTACTAAAACTAAATTACAAATTAAATAAAATAGGAAAAATGGTAAATCAAGTTAAGAAAATAAGAAAGATGGCATAATTCTAAAGAATTAATATAATACACATGTGTGCAGAAAATACCTAATTGGAATATAAGATAAGAAATGAATAAAGCATGAAAGAATAAGAGCACACATAGAAGGGAATCTAGAGTCTAAACTACCACTAGTTTAACTAGGAGAATACTCTTATATTAACTCAAGTGAGAATTAGTAAGACATCAATCATAAATGGGAATATGGAAAATAAAGAGATAACTAGGAGTGATTTAAGGAGCGTTTTTAGGAGAGGCGAGAGAAATTGATTTTAATTAAAATAAATTATGGATTTACTTGTGCAACTAAGGGAAAGGGTGGCAAGTGTATGCGGCGAAGTAATTCTAAAATTATCTAATTAAAAAGTGAATTAAATGTGCAAGTGGGGGTTGTCATTAAGGAAACTCCTATAAAACAAATGACTAAGATGAGAATTGGAGGATCACTGGTTATGGGCAAAGCTATGTTGCAGAAATTTTGACTGGTTTTACTTGTGAGAGTTGAGATATCCAGCTTGAGAGAGAGTGGTGGCTCTTCCTTGCAAGGCAAGCTGGATGCCAGAGTATTCTGGTTGGGTACATGGCCCCTTTGTAACTCAGGGGGCTAAGGGGGAAGAAGATTACCCCTAGTGTTGGCTGGGAGGTACCAGTGACATCTTTGCGAAGTGACATCTTTGCGATTAGCAAGTGGAAGGACAAAAATACAAATGTAAACAAAACGCTGAAATGTATTCTCCTTTGTGCTTTGTGCTGGAATGATAACAAGATTTGGTTATAAGTGTATAGTTTTCTTATTTGCCGCAAATGTAATAAAAACATTGTTACACTGTTATCGAAATGTATTCTCCTTTGTGATTGAATGATAACAAGATTTGGTTATAGGTGTATAGCTTTCTCATTCACCGTAGCTGTAATAAACACACTGTTATCGAAAGATATTCTCCTTGGCGTTTGAATGGTAATAAGGTTTGGTTGTATGCGTAGTTTTATTATTTCTCCGCAGAGTTAAGTGACAATCTGGTAATGATTCTTGTCTGCTAGTGAATCCCTTCGAATCGCTCTGAATACTTATCACTGTCATTTCAGAATCCGAACAGGATTAACACCCTTTCTGCAAACGAATTATCCCAACCTGAAGTTACCTCTGTGCAGTCGCACCCGTGGTTGGGAGTTGTTTTGTTGTTTTATGAAGGGTTGTGCGATGGATTTGGAAGGTAAAATCTCCCAGATCTATGTCTGCGTGAAATGCGCCCCTTCTCGACAATCCTTCTCGTTTAGTTGATCTATCTTCAGCGTTAAAGGGGAGGGCGTTTAGGCATGGGTTATCCTCGGCGATCTCGAGTTCGAATGGCAGAAGGCCAGCCAGGAGGCCATCTGTTGATTGGCCTTTCCTTTGCACCCTTGGCTCTTACTAAATGGAACTCGGGGCCAACGTTACCCTTACGTTTTTATTCTGGATTTAACAAAATTCAACCCCCCAGGCGCGCGCATTTGAGACAAACTGTGCACATGGGAGCCCGAGGGTGATTTCCAGTCATGTTCTTACGAATGTTCCTTTAATGGAAAACCTAGTGGAGATGTATTTTAGTTGCTACTGAAGTTCGAAGATTTGATAAATGACGCTTGACCTTAATAGACTATCCTAGAAAAAATCCAATCATGATTTGAAATGATGTCTACCTATTACTTAAATTGTATTTTTGACTTCGGTCTTGTTCGTCTTTATGTAATTCCCTTATATTCCTTTGCACCA
>JASDQU010101291.1:115736-126642 GCA_032191745.1 Picea mariana
TTTTTTTTTTTTTTCTTTTATATTTTTTGGTTATATTTGTTTAAAATTGGGTAAGAAATTATTGAATATATAGATTTGATTAATTAATTTTGAATAATTTTCAGGATGCTAAATTTATTTCTACATTTTCAAATACAATTTAAACAACATAAAATTCTAATTTCATAAAAATACCAAAACTTAAGTAAAAAATTTTAATCACAGTTAAGTAAAAAAATACCAAAACTTAACACTCAGCCAAGAAAAAAGAAAAAAAAATTGATAAAAATGGTAAAGAATTTTTTTTTTAAACAGTGATTTTGGTTTATGTAATCCTAAATCATTAGGATCAAACAAAACTGAAAACTTTATTGTACTCCTATTGAAATAAGAACTAAGCGCGACGCGGAAATTTTGTTGATACCAGTGTAAATGCTTTTTTTGACTCAGAAGTGGCCGGCGGTAGTGATAGTGGCAGACTGGCAGTTGTTGCTTGTAGTCTTCGTTACAACAGCGGGTTTCCTCGGGGATGCGAGCCAAGCTGCCGCTGACACCGGCACGGGGTTTTCTCTGGCATATGCCATAAACACTTACGCCTTTGGGTTCTTGAGAAGCTGAGGGATGATGCTGACGTAACAGATTCAGTCGTCAATGGTGTGAGGCAGCTTTTATGGCAGAATAATTATTATAAATAGACAAAGCAAGTGGTGGGAGGTGGCACCAGTAGTACACATGGGTACACATGTGGAGGAGCTGGATCTGTTTTGTTGTTTTCCGTCGTGAGCTATTGCTTCATTTGGATTTGTAATATTTGTCTGAGCCTGAGCATTCTTGGATCATTTTTGAGCCAGAGTATTATTGGAGCATGGATCATTTTTGAGCCAGAATATTATTGGAGCATAATCGGAGTGTATTAAGGTTTTTTTATATGTTGAATTTATTTTTGCATTTATATATAGATTTTGAACGACAAAAATTAATGATTTGGATAAATTTAGATTTTAGGATTTTTGAAAAAAAAAAGTCATTTAGTATAATAGTTAAACAACATCATTTTATTGATTTAAAAAAATCATTATATCTAGAAAATCGTGATGTAAAGATGATAGATATAATTGTTAGGCTTGGAACACCCACAGAGATCACACATCCACAAAGATCACACATATGCAGCAGAGAATGCAGAAAACAAAAAAGACAAACACACATCCATTCACTCACACAGAAGACAACTATTTACGTTGTAAAACCCTCCTTCACTTTATGAGGGAAACATCCACAAAAGAGACAAACACACATCCATTTAATCACACATAAGACAATGACAAACGTTCTATTATCAAGAACCAGAGGATTACAACCATAACTTGGAAACAGGGCAACCAGGGAGAGGGCTTGAAGCCCCTGACCATCAAATACCTATAAAACATTGATATTTATACAATTCTCTCCTTCAGTTACATGAAACTGATTGCATTTAATGCTGCCCTTATATATGCTGAGTGGTTCCAACAAGATATTGTTAGAAAAACCACCGTGAACCAACTAAACTAATTAGGTCAGTTAGTTAATTGTCGCTTTCCAACAATAATCACCACAGCAACATTGAATAAACTAATTAGGCCAGTCAGTTGTCATTTTCCCAACAATAATCACCACAGCAACATTGAATATGCCCAACTTGACTTGTTATTGCTGATCCCATTTATAGCTCTCGGACTGAGTACTATTACCCAGTCTAATTAAGTCTACTTAACTAACAACAGCCGCCTCAATTAATAGACAATATCTATCACCATATCCAGACACACAATCTTAATTCATGGAGAAAAGATCTATGCACTGGGAATACAATTTTTATTTATTGCAATGACTATTATTGAAGGGTATTGACTATGCAAGCATCAGATAGATATAGATATGAGTGGTGAAGTAAGATAAGCATGGATGGAATGGCATGTTTGTATTGCAGGGATGGAATGACATTCTTGAATTGAATTGGAATGTTGTATTTCATGTATAGATAATAGCTATAGCAGGAAGTTTTATTTGACAGAAGAGTAACTTCAAATTCTGATTAGTTCAGTCGTAGAGTAGTTGTTCAGTCTGGGTTTTAGTTCTAGTGCCAAATTCTGATTAGTTCAGGTTAAAAGTATTAGCATTCAAGCCATTTTAATGTCAGAAAACGACTAAAATGACTAATGTTCAAGCTGCTTTGCTTATTCAATTGTTGTTATTTGGCATATAAATATGGCATTTAAATCTCTATACTGTAACAACGATTTTTTTTTTTAAGATTTAAAAATAGAATAAACCTTTTCTATTAGGCATGAATGCAAATTGAGGACGGTGAGAAAAACCAAGATTAAAATATATTTCTAAGTAATGTTAAAGCCCACATCATACAAAATAATATTGAGGTGTATGAAAGCAAATATCAAGAGTAACAAGGAACAACTAAAATTTAAGTAGTGTTAAAGCCTACATGATACAAAATAATATTGAGGTGTATGAAAGCAAATATCAAGAATAACAAGGAACAACTAAAATTTAAATATTATATAAAGCAATCTTGTTAAAACTAAGGGGCATATTTATATGCATCTTTATATAAAATAATATTGTTAATACTCGGGCATATTGACACATGCATCAAGATGGGAATAGATTAAAATTATTGCAAATATTAAAGTAATTGGAAGAATTAAAATTTAGATATTTCAAATTAAGTAGTATTGTTAAAACTCTTATTTGAATTGATCTCTACTCTAAATTTGAAACTTGAATGAATGTTCTAGTGTAATGTGTTCTTGGGATTTTTTTTTTATGATAGAAAGATATATATATACATAAAACCATATATATATATATAAATATATAATTTCTTAGGTAAAATAAAGAGAACAAAGAAATATGTTATAATCCAATGCAATAACAGTGCACCAAGCATTAGGAATTCGACACCACCCCACATTGATGTTGTAGGCTTGTTTGGCCTCTCATTTGAGATATTATAACCTATTAGGTCCGTAAGAGCTGACTTAAAAGGTCATTTGACAAATTGTTTCTCCGAGAATCCATTCTAGATGAAGAGTATTTGGTTAGTTCTAGACTTTGGAGAATGTTACCACTTGCTTTCCATTTTTTGACTTATCAAGAATATGTGTGTTTGACTTAGTTGAGCCTGGGATTTTTTTTAATGGTAGAAAAAAACATGGTTGCATGCAAAGAGCCATGTGTGCAGAGAGCCATTGGGAGGACACACCATATGCCCGGTTTGTTTTCTACCTTTATTGGGATGTTGAATTTGCTATTTCTCTTTAATTATTTTTTTGACAGTCAGAAACACACACCCATTGGTTTTTGATACAAAATGTACTATTTCATTTTCAAAAGAATTAAAATAATTTACAAAGTTTGTTGTTCTATAAATCTACATTTTGAAATTTTACTAAATATTTCTTTGAAATTTATAAAGGCTTGCATGAGTATATACCCTTCTCACTGAAATTAAGACCTACCCTTCAAATTTGATCATTGATCACAAGCACATTGCCATATGCCCCAACACTTAAGTTGAACAATGTGTAGAAGAAACCTCCATGCATATTTCTGGATTGAAAATCTGAATTTGATGGAAGATGAAGATCTAGTGGATTTCCCCTTAGATCCACTAGATGAATTAGGAGAGGATGAATATTTTACTCTCAAGAGCATTTCCTTAATCTCCAAAATCTAGTGGACCTAAATGCCTTTTCTACAACATCCTTCAAATAACGCTACATTCAAGACAAATTAGGAATCTAGAGGCATGTTTTAAGAATTTTTGGGGAAAATTTATCTGGAGTAATCATTGGGGGGGGGCTCTCCTTAATTTGGAACTAATTTCTCCATGCCCCATAAAGAAGTGGTTCAAGTGTCTCAAAATATATTGAAAGGTTCTAGTTCAAAAGCTAAGGTTTCATTGAATCCTCATTATGATGTCAAGGATGGAGTTGAAGTCTATCTTTGCTAAGGCACTTTCCACAAGATTTGTTAGGACTCTCATGAGTCTTCAAATGGAAGGATTCAGGACAAAAGTTATAAACCTCATGGCTACATTAACACCCCATAAACCTCCTATTGATTTCTCTAATTTCCAGATCTGATAATTATTACTTTATGATTTCAAGCAAATTTCAATGCCACTGTTATCATGGATTAATTACACATTGAAAATTTACAAGTGAAATAAAACTGCAACGGAAATAACAGAATCACAGAGAAATAACTATGCAGAATAGACAAAAGATTTATCTTAGGACAACTCGAACTCGAGAGAAAAACCCAACAAACTTTTCTCTAGAAGAAATTCAATCCAAGTTCATGAATACATTACCAGACAAATGAATATTTCCAAGCTCATAGAAAGTTGTACCCTAGTGTGAGGAAGATCCCTCAAGTATGGTGCATTACTAGAAAAAGATAGCACAATTGGAAATTGACAACTGCAACTGTAACTGTAACTTGCAACTACAACTACAACTGGTAACTAACAACTTGCACGAAGCAACTGGGCAATGCACACTAGAAGAGGAGAGATGATGAGATGTATAATAATGAAATGAATCTACCTTTATTTATACTAGTCAAGTCACCTTAATTTACTGGCAGGGACTTGTCATTTTTGTCTTTTAACTTTATTTTATTTCTTTTGTTTCTTTTACAAGTGTTTCTTCAATGCTTCAATGGAGCTGGCTTGATCTTCTTGTCTCCTATTTCTTTCTAGTGCATTCCATGGTCTTCTATAATGGTTTCTTATGGATAATGACTATTAGAAGTTGCAAAACTTTAACACTCCCTCTCAATGAGGGAGACATTCTCCATACTTTTATTACTTATATCATAGAAAAGTTTCTTCATGAGCCATGTTGATGATCCACTCCATATAACTGTGTTTAGAACCTCGGGTCTCAAAGAAGACCACACCTGGACCATTCACCTCAACAAGTACACCCTTGCGAGTGAATGCCACCACAAGTAAACCCCTGTGAGTGAATCTACCATTCTTCATTAGTTAAACCACCAATCTTGGGAGAATGACGTTCGATGTTGTCTAACACATGGAAGAACCTCAAGCACCTTGAGTCCACAGGTAAACCCCTGTAAGTAAGGACTACGTCTGGGCCCATTTACCACAAGTACACCCTTGTGATAAAGGTATCCTATCTCCATTGGTCTGCAGCCCAATCTAGGAGATATGATCCTTGGAAGAAGCTTTTTTAACCGAGCAACAATTATTTTAGTTAACATTTTGTAGGATGAGTTGCAAAGAGAGATGGGTCCAAATATAGAGAAGGTAGAAGGATTGGATTCCTTGGGGATTAAGGATAAAAAGAAAGAGTTGGTATTTCCCCCCATTCTAAAATATTTGTGAGCCTAATGTGACACCCTTAAAAGATTAAACTTAATGGGATCCTAGAAATGTCTATATAAAGATATAGGAAATCCATTCAGACCGAGAGCCTTATCTGGGTCTAAGCTCCAAATAGCTGCATATAATCTAGCTTCCTCTATAGTTCGAGTCAGATATTGATTTTCCTTAGAAACAATGGTTAGAATGTGTTCTATCATGGAGTCAATATTTTGACTGTTTGTTGCATCCTTTTGGGTGAAAATATCTACATAAAAACTATGAGCCGATGTCTTAATGCTTTCAAAATACGAGATTCTAGAGCCATCCTCTAGCATAATGGTTGTCATGTTATTTTTAGAAAGGTGTGACTGTTCTTGCTTATGGAAAAAATTTGTATTTTGATCTCCTACTTTCATCCATAGACTTCGAGATTTAATGCGCCAACACTCCTATTCCCTTTTAATCTCTCTTTGAATTCAGGTCTGGAGTTGTAATTCTTCTAACTGCAACTATTCTATGATTTCATTTTCTTCCATCCGTAACTAAAGGGACTTGAGCATTCCTTTTAACCCCTCAATGACCAAGTAGGGAGGAATAAAATAAGTTTTGGCCGAACATTTAATATCATGCTTTACCAAGATGAGATTTTATTCCCAAATGAATATAGGGTTGCAAGGTATCCATGTTTTACAAGCAACAATGACCAATCATTCCACATCAGACAAGTCGAGCCAAAGGGATAGAAAGAGGAAGGGAAGGGGGATGAAATCAGGGAGAAGGTGGATGTGAAGATAGATGGGTTTATGGTCGGAAATGAGTGAGGGGAGGATATAGGATTTGAGGGAGGATTTTGCAGAGAGAAAGATAATGTGGAAAATCAAATGGTCCAAGTGGGAAGCAATGTGACTTGGCCTAAAGCACTTGTTTGTCCAAGTAAATTTTCCATGAAGCATGATCAAATTAGTAAGGTCTCAATCAACTATTAGTTCTTCCATTCTATCCCTACAAGGGTATTTGCCAAAGAAACCCCCTCTTTTCTTAGAGTTGTTCCTAATAGTGTTGAAGTCTCCAACTAGAATTTAGTCAAGAGAAAACCCTGTTTCCTATAGACTTAAAATAGAATTCCAAGAGGAAAACTTTTCCAAGGGATTCTCCAACATATATATGTTGATAACCACAAAGATTTTTTTATCAAGAAAGGATTTAAATTTAGACAAAAATCCAATGAGAAGTTTCCAAAAAGTACAAAGACCTCCAGAAGCACCCTTGACATCTTATGCTATATAATACCAATGTTTGATCGCTCTCGATGACATTTTCCTTATGTCATATTCTTTCATTTTGGTCTCATGGAGCAGGAGGATATACAAATTTTCATTTTGAAAGATATCTCGTGAAATGGAGGATTTTGGGGTGTTTCCTAAACCCTTGCAATTCTTAGAGACAATAATCATTCTTTAGAAGGGTTAAAAGAAGAACCCCCTCTAGATGCTACAATGTTGCCTGATATTTTCGGATTTTCAGTGGTCCCAAGCATTTTTAGGATGGTATGATGAGATCCAAGCATGATTTCTTTGTTTGTTTGTTCCTCCCTAATGGTTCAAGATGCCTTCTATCTAGATATTCTCGGAAGGTTTTCCTTAGAGGCCTGATCATCTTGATCTTCATCAACTAAGTAATTAGTGTCAAAGTCTCTAGCTTATGATTTGGAAGGGTTAACTTTGCATCTTTGAAGTTTTCTACTTCTTCCAGGCCCATAATAACATATGTCATTTTCTCATGCAAGGGGTTAGCAAAGGTGGTCTTATTTTCTTCTCTGGATTTGTGATTGACCCTATATTTGAAAAAGGGAGACCCTGAAGAGGGTTGGACTGAAGGAGGCTCATGGGGGATAGAATCTAAAGTGGCATGCATAGTTAATGGATCATCTTATTTGTCTTGCATCTGAGATAAAACTTCAAAACTATTCTTTTCAACCATATTCGTCGAAGTACTAGTAACACCAACAAAGTTTTGGGGAATAACTTGATTTGAAGAGGGGGGTATATAAGACGAAATAGGATTGCGAGAGTTCCCCCCTACACCAAAATTCATTTGCACCATTGGCCATTGATCCTTAGGCCCATTACCGTAGGGTTGAGGGGGAGAGGCCTTCTTGCAATTTTTCGCGAAATGACCATATCCATTGAAAACCTTACATTTGAAGGGGAGTTTCTCATAGTCCAGGTACTGCACATGCTGCCAATTTTTCAAGGTGATTAGCACCACCTCTACTATAGCTTTTTCAAGGTCGAATTCAACAAAGATCCAAGAACATGAAAACATGTTCTCTTTTGGCTCCACCCTATCAATGTAGTGACTCATGGAATTATTGATGCAATGAAGGGCATCCTCACTCCAACAATGTAGAGGAATATGGGGAAGACAAACCCACACCAGAACAACAGTTGGGACATCATTTTATAGAATGAAATTAGGGGTCATTCATTTATTCAAATACATCCCTCTTGAACTCACAAAGTAAGTCCCACTTTTGAATATCAAATCCATGTATTCCTTCTACTCAAAGAGGAAAGCATAAAACCCTATCCCACAGAAAAAAACGACTTAAAGAAACCTTGATGAGAGGAACCCAATTTTTTTGTAGTCAAAGAGAAATATATTTTGGAAAGGGACAAATGCTAGTGAATTAGCTAATCAAATTGTAACATCCCTCTCTTGTGAGCACCTGTTATCGACTTATTCTTTTGAGGACACTTGCGTGCAAGTGATTCGGTTATAGTATAAGGTTATTAGTTTCACTTATGGATTCATATGATGATGTTAATGGATTATGATTTATGTTGTTTGATATCTATGTATTGAAATATGCTATTGATGAGTTTCCCCTTGAGTGTGCAGGACACTTGACAGATTGAGAATGTCAATGGAATCAATGGACCTCCTTGGACTCCAAATTGAGTCAGGGAGTGGATTGTATTGGTTTGAGTATTTCGTTTATGCATATGTGACATATGATCGATTATATTGTGATGTTGTTTATGGATCATTGACAATGTTTCATTGATGAAAGCAGGCCGATGATTGCTTGCTAATCTAACTCACATAAGAAGTAAAGAGGCCATGCACATAAACCATATATTAAGGGAGAGGTTTGACAACATCCCTGTCACAACCTACTAGCACTCCTGCCATGGCTCGAATTGTAGGTTAACGATTACCTAGTTTGAGAGATCCACGATGTCGTGAGGGAAGACTGAGACAGTCGCTCACGAAGATTTCTAAGGGGCATGCAATAATGCAGGGTCCTTATTCCTTAGAAGCCCTTAGTCTCTCATAAGGTCACGTGAATGGAGTGTTGACTCTAGGGGTAGGAAAACTACCAAAACCAGTGAAAGGCGAGTGACACGCTTTGAGCACAGAGTGCGTCTTGAAGAGCACGTCGCATAATTAAAAATTTGACTGAATGGTGAGTGACACCCTTGGAGCACTGAGTTCATCTTGAAGGGCATGTCGCAAAAGTAGCACTTGAGTCAATGAATCTAGATGGCCTAGAAAAACCTTGAGCGAATTTTTTTATACCTTGTAAAATATTTAAACATTGTCGGATTAATTAATTAATTAAGGATTTGAAATTATTAATTTTAAACCCCCAATTGAAAGTCTAGGCCTATTTGAATTTAAGCCTGAGTCTAAGCTTGGTGAGATTACTAAAACTAAATTACAAATTAAATAAAATAGGAAAAATGGTAAATCAAGTTAAGAAAATAAGAAAGATGGCATAATTCTAAAGAATTAATATAATACACATGTGTGCAGAAAATACCTAATTGGAATATAAGATAAGAAATGAATAAAGCATGAAAGAATAAGAGCACACATAGAAGGGAATCTAGAGTCTAAACTACCACTAGTTTAACTAGGAGAATACTCTTATATTAACTCAAGTGAGAATTAGTAAGACATCAATCATAAATGGGAATATGGAAAATAAAGAGATAACTAGGAGTGATTTAAGGAGCGTTTTTAGGAGAGGCGAGAGAAATTGATTTTAATTAAAATAAATTATGGATTTACTTGTGCAACTAAGGGAAAGGGTGGCAAGTGTATGCGGCGAAGTAATTCTAAAATTATCTAATTAAAAAGTGAATTAAATGTGCAAGTGGGGGTTGTCATTAAGGAAACTCCTATAAAACAAATGACTAAGATGAGAATTGGAGGATCACTGGTTATGGGCAAAGCTATGTTGCAGAAATTTTGACTGGTTTTACTTGTGAGAGTTGAGATATCCAGCTTGAGAGAGAGTGGTGGCTCTTCCTTGCAAGGCAAGCTGGATGCCAGAGTATTCTGGTTGGGTACATGGCCCCTTTGTAACTCAGGGGGCTAAGGGGGAAGAAGATTACCCCTAGTGTTGGCTGGGAGGTACCAGTGACATCTTTGCGAAGTGACATCTTTGCGATTAGCAAGTGGAAGGACAAAAATACAAATGTAAACAAAACGCTGAAATGTATTCTCCTTTGTGCTTTGTGCTGGAATGATAACAAGATTTGGTTATAAGTGTATAGTTTTCTTATTTGCCGCAAATGTAATAAAAACATTGTTACACTGTTATCGAAATGTATTCTCCTTTGTGATTGAATGATAACAAGATTTGGTTATAGGTGTATAGCTTTCTCATTCACCGTAGCTGTAATAAACACACTGTTATCGAAAGATATTCTCCTTGGCGTTTGAATGGTAATAAGGTTTGGTTGTATGCGTAGTTTTATTATTTCTCCGCAGAGTTAAGTGACAATCTGGTAATGATTCTTGTCTGCTAGTGAATCCCTTCGAATCGCTCTGAATACTTATCACTGTCATTTCAGAATCCGAACAGGATTAACACCCTTTCTGCAAACGAATTATCCCAACCTGAAGTTACCTCTGTGCAGTCGCACCCGTGGTTGGGAGTTGTTTTGTTGTTTTATGAAGGGTTGTGCGATGGATTTGGAAGGTAAAATCTCCCAGATCTATGTCTGCGTGAAATGCGCCCCTTCTCGACAATCCTTCTCGTTTAGTTGATCTATCTTCAGCGTTAAAGGGGAGGGCGTTTAGGCATGGGTTATCCTCGGCGATCTCGAGTTCGAATGGCAGAAGGCCAGCCAGGAGGCCATCTGTTGATTGGCCTTTCCTTTGCACCCTTGGCTCTTACTAAATGGAACTCGGGGCCAACGTTACCCTTACGTTTTTATTCTGGATTTAACAAAATTCAACCCCCCAGGCGCGCGCATTTGAGACAAACTGTGCACATGGGAGCCCGAGGGTGATTTCCAGTCATGTTCTTACGAATGTTCCTTTAATGGAAAACCTAGTGGAGATGTATTTTAGTTGCTACTGAAGTTCGAAGATTTGATAAATGACGCTTGACCTTAATAGACTATCCTAGAAAAAATCCAATCATGATTTGAAATGATGTCTACCTATTACTTAAATTGTATTTTTGACTTCGGTCTTGTTCGTCTTTATGTAATTCCCTTATATTCCTTTGCACCA
>JASDQU010101291.1:126662-156301 GCA_032191745.1 Picea mariana
AAACTGATTGCATTTAATGCTGCCCTTATATATGCTGAGTGGTTCCAACAAGATATTGTTAGAAAAACCACCGTGAACCAACTAAACTAATTAGGTCAGTTAGTTAATTGTCGCTTTCCAACAATAATCACCACAGCAACATTGAATAAACTAATTAGGCCAGTCAGTTGTCATTTTCCCAACAATAATCACCACAGCAACATTGAATATGCCCAACTTGACTTGTTATTGCTGATCCCATTTATAGCTCTCGGACTGAGTACTATTACCCAGTCTAATTAAGTCTACTTAACTAACAACAGCCGCCTCAATTAATAGACAATATCTATCACCATATCCAGACACACAATCTTAATTCATGGAGAAAAGATCTATGCACTGGGAATACAATTTTTATTTATTGCAATGACTATTATTGAAGGGTATTGACTATGCAAGCATCAGATAGATATAGATATGAGTGGTGAAGTAAGATAAGCATGGATGGAATGGCATGTTTGTATTGCAGGGATGGAATGACATTCTTGAATTGAATTGGAATGTTGTATTTCATGTATAGATAATAGCTATAGCAGGAAGTTTTATTTGACAGAAGAGTAACTTCAAATTCTGATTAGTTCAGTCGTAGAGTAGTTGTTCAGTCTGGGTTTTAGTTCTAGTGCCAAATTCTGATTAGTTCAGGTTAAAAGTATTAGCATTCAAGCCATTTTAATGTCAGAAAACGACTAAAATGACTAATGTTCAAGCTGCTTTGCTTATTCAATTGTTGTTATTTGGCATATAAATATGGCATTTAAATCTCTATACTGTAACAACGATTTTTTTTTTTAAGATTTAAAAATAGAATAAACCTTTTCTATTAGGCATGAATGCAAATTGAGGACGGTGAGAAAAACCAAGATTAAAATATATTTCTAAGTAATGTTAAAGCCCACATCATACAAAATAATATTGAGGTGTATGAAAGCAAATATCAAGAGTAACAAGGAACAACTAAAATTTAAGTAGTGTTAAAGCCTACATGATACAAAATAATATTGAGGTGTATGAAAGCAAATATCAAGAATAACAAGGAACAACTAAAATTTAAATATTATATAAAGCAATCTTGTTAAAACTAAGGGGCATATTTATATGCATCTTTATATAAAATAATATTGTTAATACTCGGGCATATTGACACATGCATCAAGATGGGAATAGATTAAAATTATTGCAAATATTAAAGTAATTGGAAGAATTAAAATTTAGATATTTCAAATTAAGTAGTATTGTTAAAACTCTTATTTGAATTGATCTCTACTCTAAATTTGAAACTTGAATGAATGTTCTAGTGTAATGTGTTCTTGGGATTTTTTTTTTATGATAGAAAGATATATATATACATAAAACCATATATATATATATAAATATATAATTTCTTAGGTAAAATAAAGAGAACAAAGAAATATGTTATAATCCAATGCAATAACAGTGCACCAAGCATTAGGAATTCGACACCACCCCACATTGATGTTGTAGGCTTGTTTGGCCTCTCATTTGAGATATTATAACCTATTAGGTCCGTAAGAGCTGACTTAAAAGGTCATTTGACAAATTGTTTCTCCGAGAATCCATTCTAGATGAAGAGTATTTGGTTAGTTCTAGACTTTGGAGAATGTTACCACTTGCTTTCCATTTTTTGACTTATCAAGAATATGTGTGTTTGACTTAGTTGAGCCTGGGATTTTTTTTAATGGTAGAAAAAAACATGGTTGCATGCAAAGAGCCATGTGTGCAGAGAGCCATTGGGAGGACACACCATATGCCCGGTTTGTTTTCTACCTTTATTGGGATGTTGAATTTGCTATTTCTCTTTAATTATTTTTTTGACAGTCAGAAACACACACCCATTGGTTTTTGATACAAAATGTACTATTTCATTTTCAAAAGAATTAAAATAATTTACAAAGTTTGTTGTTCTATAAATCTACATTTTGAAATTTTACTAAATATTTCTTTGAAATTTATAAAGGCTTGCATGAGTATATACCCTTCTCACTGAAATTAAGACCTACCCTTCAAATTTGATCATTGATCACAAGCACATTGCCATATGCCCCAACACTTAAGTTGAACAATGTGTAGAAGAAACCTCCATGCATATTTCTGGATTGAAAATCTGAATTTGATGGAAGATGAAGATCTAGTGGATTTCCCCTTAGATCCACTAGATGAATTAGGAGAGGATGAATATTTTACTCTCAAGAGCATTTCCTTAATCTCCAAAATCTAGTGGACCTAAATGCCTTTTCTACAACATCCTTCAAATAACGCTACATTCAAGACAAATTAGGAATCTAGAGGCATGTTTTAAGAATTTTTGGGGAAAATTTATCTGGAGTAATCATTGGGGGGGGGCTCTCCTTAATTTGGAACTAATTTCTCCATGCCCCATAAAGAAGTGGTTCAAGTGTCTCAAAATATATTGAAAGGTTCTAGTTCAAAAGCTAAGGTTTCATTGAATCCTCATTATGATGTCAAGGATGGAGTTGAAGTCTATCTTTGCTAAGGCACTTTCCACAAGATTTGTTAGGACTCTCATGAGTCTTCAAATGGAAGGATTCAGGACAAAAGTTATAAACCTCATGGCTACATTAACACCCCATAAACCTCCTATTGATTTCTCTAATTTCCAGATCTGATAATTATTACTTTATGATTTCAAGCAAATTTCAATGCCACTGTTATCATGGATTAATTACACATTGAAAATTTACAAGTGAAATAAAACTGCAACGGAAATAACAGAATCACAGAGAAATAACTATGCAGAATAGACAAAAGATTTATCTTAGGACAACTCGAACTCGAGAGAAAAACCCAACAAACTTTTCTCTAGAAGAAATTCAATCCAAGTTCATGAATACATTACCAGACAAATGAATATTTCCAAGCTCATAGAAAGTTGTACCCTAGTGTGAGGAAGATCCCTCAAGTATGGTGCATTACTAGAAAAAGATAGCACAATTGGAAATTGACAACTGCAACTGTAACTGTAACTTGCAACTACAACTACAACTGGTAACTAACAACTTGCACGAAGCAACTGGGCAATGCACACTAGAAGAGGAGAGATGATGAGATGTATAATAATGAAATGAATCTACCTTTATTTATACTAGTCAAGTCACCTTAATTTACTGGCAGGGACTTGTCATTTTTGTCTTTTAACTTTATTTTATTTCTTTTGTTTCTTTTACAAGTGTTTCTTCAATGCTTCAATGGAGCTGGCTTGATCTTCTTGTCTCCTATTTCTTTCTAGTGCATTCCATGGTCTTCTATAATGGTTTCTTATGGATAATGACTATTAGAAGTTGCAAAACTTTAACACTCCCTCTCAATGAGGGAGACATTCTCCATACTTTTATTACTTATATCATAGAAAAGTTTCTTCATGAGCCATGTTGATGATCCACTCCATATAACTGTGTTTAGAACCTCGGGTCTCAAAGAAGACCACACCTGGACCATTCACCTCAACAAGTACACCCTTGCGAGTGAATGCCACCACAAGTAAACCCCTGTGAGTGAATCTACCATTCTTCATTAGTTAAACCACCAATCTTGGGAGAATGACGTTCGATGTTGTCTAACACATGGAAGAACCTCAAGCACCTTGAGTCCACAGGTAAACCCCTGTAAGTAAGGACTACGTCTGGGCCCATTTACCACAAGTACACCCTTGTGATAAAGGTATCCTATCTCCATTGGTCTGCAGCCCAATCTAGGAGATATGATCCTTGGAAGAAGCTTTTTTAACCGAGCAACAATTATTTTAGTTAACATTTTGTAGGATGAGTTGCAAAGAGAGATGGGTCCAAATATAGAGAAGGTAGAAGGATTGGATTCCTTGGGGATTAAGGATAAAAAGAAAGAGTTGGTATTTCCCCCCATTCTAAAATATTTGTGAGCCTAATGTGACACCCTTAAAAGATTAAACTTAATGGGATCCTAGAAATGTCTATATAAAGATATAGGAAATCCATTCAGACCGAGAGCCTTATCTGGGTCTAAGCTCCAAATAGCTGCATATAATCTAGCTTCCTCTATAGTTCGAGTCAGATATTGATTTTCCTTAGAAACAATGGTTAGAATGTGTTCTATCATGGAGTCAATATTTTGACTGTTTGTTGCATCCTTTTGGGTGAAAATATCTACATAAAAACTATGAGCCGATGTCTTAATGCTTTCAAAATACGAGATTCTAGAGCCATCCTCTAGCATAATGGTTGTCATGTTATTTTTAGAAAGGTGTGACTGTTCTTGCTTATGGAAAAAATTTGTATTTTGATCTCCTACTTTCATCCATAGACTTCGAGATTTAATGCGCCAACACTCCTATTCCCTTTTAATCTCTCTTTGAATTCAGGTCTGGAGTTGTAATTCTTCTAACTGCAACTATTCTATGATTTCATTTTCTTCCATCCGTAACTAAAGGGACTTGAGCATTCCTTTTAACCCCTCAATGACCAAGTAGGGAGGAATAAAATAAGTTTTGGCCGAACATTTAATATCATGCTTTACCAAGATGAGATTTTATTCCCAAATGAATATAGGGTTGCAAGGTATCCATGTTTTACAAGCAACAATGACCAATCATTCCACATCAGACAAGTCGAGCCAAAGGGATAGAAAGAGGAAGGGAAGGGGGATGAAATCAGGGAGAAGGTGGATGTGAAGATAGATGGGTTTATGGTCGGAAATGAGTGAGGGGAGGATATAGGATTTGAGGGAGGATTTTGCAGAGAGAAAGATAATGTGGAAAATCAAATGGTCCAAGTGGGAAGCAATGTGACTTGGCCTAAAGCACTTGTTTGTCCAAGTAAATTTTCCATGAAGCATGATCAAATTAGTAAGGTCTCAATCAACTATTAGTTCTTCCATTCTATCCCTACAAGGGTATTTGCCAAAGAAACCCCCTCTTTTCTTAGAGTTGTTCCTAATAGTGTTGAAGTCTCCAACTAGAATTTAGTCAAGAGAAAACCCTGTTTCCTATAGACTTAAAATAGAATTCCAAGAGGAAAACTTTTCCAAGGGATTCTCCAACATATATATGTTGATAACCACAAAGATTTTTTTATCAAGAAAGGATTTAAATTTAGACAAAAATCCAATGAGAAGTTTCCAAAAAGTACAAAGACCTCCAGAAGCACCCTTGACATCTTATGCTATATAATACCAATGTTTGATCGCTCTCGATGACATTTTCCTTATGTCATATTCTTTCATTTTGGTCTCATGGAGCAGGAGGATATACAAATTTTCATTTTGAAAGATATCTCGTGAAATGGAGGATTTTGGGGTGTTTCCTAAACCCTTGCAATTCTTAGAGACAATAATCATTCTTTAGAAGGGTTAAAAGAAGAACCCCCTCTAGATGCTACAATGTTGCCTGATATTTTCGGATTTTCAGTGGTCCCAAGCATTTTTAGGATGGTATGATGAGATCCAAGCATGATTTCTTTGTTTGTTTGTTCCTCCCTAATGGTTCAAGATGCCTTCTATCTAGATATTCTCGGAAGGTTTTCCTTAGAGGCCTGATCATCTTGATCTTCATCAACTAAGTAATTAGTGTCAAAGTCTCTAGCTTATGATTTGGAAGGGTTAACTTTGCATCTTTGAAGTTTTCTACTTCTTCCAGGCCCATAATAACATATGTCATTTTCTCATGCAAGGGGTTAGCAAAGGTGGTCTTATTTTCTTCTCTGGATTTGTGATTGACCCTATATTTGAAAAAGGGAGACCCTGAAGAGGGTTGGACTGAAGGAGGCTCATGGGGGATAGAATCTAAAGTGGCATGCATAGTTAATGGATCATCTTATTTGTCTTGCATCTGAGATAAAACTTCAAAACTATTCTTTTCAACCATATTCGTCGAAGTACTAGTAACACCAACAAAGTTTTGGGGAATAACTTGATTTGAAGAGGGGGGTATATAAGACGAAATAGGATTGCGAGAGTTCCCCCCTACACCAAAATTCATTTGCACCATTGGCCATTGATCCTTAGGCCCATTACCGTAGGGTTGAGGGGGAGAGGCCTTCTTGCAATTTTTCGCGAAATGACCATATCCATTGAAAACCTTACATTTGAAGGGGAGTTTCTCATAGTCCAGGTACTGCACATGCTGCCAATTTTTCAAGGTGATTAGCACCACCTCTACTATAGCTTTTTCAAGGTCGAATTCAACAAAGATCCAAGAACATGAAAACATGTTCTCTTTTGGCTCCACCCTATCAATGTAGTGACTCATGGAATTATTGATGCAATGAAGGGCATCCTCACTCCAACAATGTAGAGGAATATGGGGAAGACAAACCCACACCAGAACAACAGTTGGGACATCATTTTATAGAATGAAATTAGGGGTCATTCATTTATTCAAATACATCCCTCTTGAACTCACAAAGTAAGTCCCACTTTTGAATATCAAATCCATGTATTCCTTCTACTCAAAGAGGAAAGCATAAAACCCTATCCCACAGAAAAAAACGACTTAAAGAAACCTTGATGAGAGGAACCCAATTTTTTTGTAGTCAAAGAGAAATATATTTTGGAAAGGGACAAATGCTAGTGAATTAGCTAATCAAATTGTAACATCCCTCTCTTGTGAGCACCTGTTATCGACTTATTCTTTTGAGGACACTTGCGTGCAAGTGATTCGGTTATAGTATAAGGTTATTAGTTTCACTTATGGATTCATATGATGATGTTAATGGATTATGATTTATGTTGTTTGATATCTATGTATTGAAATATGCTATTGATGAGTTTCCCCTTGAGTGTGCAGGACACTTGACAGATTGAGAATGTCAATGGAATCAATGGACCTCCTTGGACTCCAAATTGAGTCAGGGAGTGGATTGTATTGGTTTGAGTATTTCGTTTATGCATATGTGACATATGATCGATTATATTGTGATGTTGTTTATGGATCATTGACAATGTTTCATTGATGAAAGCAGGCCGATGATTGCTTGCTAATCTAACTCACATAAGAAGTAAAGAGGCCATGCACATAAACCATATATTAAGGGAGAGGTTTGACAACATCCCTGTCACAACCTACTAGCACTCCTGCCATGGCTCGAATTGTAGGTTAACGATTACCTAGTTTGAGAGATCCACGATGTCGTGAGGGAAGACTGAGACAGTCGCTCACGAAGATTTCTAAGGGGCATGCAATAATGCAGGGTCCTTATTCCTTAGAAGCCCTTAGTCTCTCATAAGGTCACGTGAATGGAGTGTTGACTCTAGGGGTAGGAAAACTACCAAAACCAGTGAAAGGCGAGTGACACGCTTTGAGCACAGAGTGCGTCTTGAAGAGCACGTCGCATAATTAAAAATTTGACTGAATGGTGAGTGACACCCTTGGAGCACTGAGTTCATCTTGAAGGGCATGTCGCAAAAGTAGCACTTGAGTCAATGAATCTAGATGGCCTAGAAAAACCTTGAGCGAATTTTTTTATACCTTGTAAAATATTTAAACATTGTCGGATTAATTAATTAATTAAGGATTTGAAATTATTAATTTTAAACCCCCAATTGAAAGTCTAGGCCTATTTGAATTTAAGCCTGAGTCTAAGCTTGGTGAGATTACTAAAACTAAATTACAAATTAAATAAAATAGGAAAAATGGTAAATCAAGTTAAGAAAATAAGAAAGATGGCATAATTCTAAAGAATTAATATAATACACATGTGTGCAGAAAATACCTAATTGGAATATAAGATAAGAAATGAATAAAGCATGAAAGAATAAGAGCACACATAGAAGGGAATCTAGAGTCTAAACTACCACTAGTTTAACTAGGAGAATACTCTTATATTAACTCAAGTGAGAATTAGTAAGACATCAATCATAAATGGGAATATGGAAAATAAAGAGATAACTAGGAGTGATTTAAGGAGCGTTTTTAGGAGAGGCGAGAGAAATTGATTTTAATTAAAATAAATTATGGATTTACTTGTGCAACTAAGGGAAAGGGTGGCAAGTGTATGCGGCGAAGTAATTCTAAAATTATCTAATTAAAAAGTGAATTAAATGTGCAAGTGGGGGTTGTCATTAAGGAAACTCCTATAAAACAAATGACTAAGATGAGAATTGGAGGATCACTGGTTATGGGCAAAGCTATGTTGCAGAAATTTTGACTGGTTTTACTTGTGAGAGTTGAGATATCCAGCTTGAGAGAGAGTGGTGGCTCTTCCTTGCAAGGCAAGCTGGATGCCAGAGTATTCTGGTTGGGTACATGGCCCCTTTGTAACTCAGGGGGCTAAGGGGGAAGAAGATTACCCCTAGTGTTGGCTGGGAGGTACCAGTGACATCTTTGCGAAGTGACATCTTTGCGATTAGCAAGTGGAAGGACAAAAATACAAATGTAAACAAAACGCTGAAATGTATTCTCCTTTGTGCTTTGTGCTGGAATGATAACAAGATTTGGTTATAAGTGTATAGTTTTCTTATTTGCCGCAAATGTAATAAAAACATTGTTACACTGTTATCGAAATGTATTCTCCTTTGTGATTGAATGATAACAAGATTTGGTTATAGGTGTATAGCTTTCTCATTCACCGTAGCTGTAATAAACACACTGTTATCGAAAGATATTCTCCTTGGCGTTTGAATGGTAATAAGGTTTGGTTGTATGCGTAGTTTTATTATTTCTCCGCAGAGTTAAGTGACAATCTGGTAATGATTCTTGTCTGCTAGTGAATCCCTTCGAATCGCTCTGAATACTTATCACTGTCATTTCAGAATCCGAACAGGATTAACACCCTTTCTGCAAACGAATTATCCCAACCTGAAGTTACCTCTGTGCAGTCGCACCCGTGGTTGGGAGTTGTTTTGTTGTTTTATGAAGGGTTGTGCGATGGATTTGGAAGGTAAAATCTCCCAGATCTATGTCTGCGTGAAATGCGCCCCTTCTCGACAATCCTTCTCGTTTAGTTGATCTATCTTCAGCGTTAAAGGGGAGGGCGTTTAGGCATGGGTTATCCTCGGCGATCTCGAGTTCGAATGGCAGAAGGCCAGCCAGGAGGCCATCTGTTGATTGGCCTTTCCTTTGCACCCTTGGCTCTTACTAAATGGAACTCGGGGCCAACGTTACCCTTACGTTTTTATTCTGGATTTAACAAAATTCAACCCCCCAGGCGCGCGCATTTGAGACAAACTGTGCACATGGGAGCCCGAGGGTGATTTCCAGTCATGTTCTTACGAATGTTCCTTTAATGGAAAACCTAGTGGAGATGTATTTTAGTTGCTACTGAAGTTCGAAGATTTGATAAATGACGCTTGACCTTAATAGACTATCCTAGAAAAAATCCAATCATGATTTGAAATGATGTCTACCTATTACTTAAATTGTATTTTTGACTTCGGTCTTGTTCGTCTTTATGTAATTCCCTTATATTCCTTTGCACCATTCCTTTGCACCAACAATGCTTGAAGTTGTTTAAATAAAAGTAGATATTCCTTTTGGAGTGGAATATTGATGATTAATTATGGTTAATATGGTTGGGACTTCTCATGGTTCTTTAAATGTGTGTGTACCACTTGCAAGCCTATTAATTGCTTATGATTGAGTCTTGATAGATTTTTAAATTTGAAACTTATTGTAAGGAGCATCTAACTTGAATGTGTTGTCTAAGAAGAGTAATCCTTTATGGTTTCTCGCAATTGAAGATAAAATTCTAGCTCTTAAATTCTGATTTATATTTTTAGAAGTTATACCAAAAGAGAGGTATAGCCAAGCTACCAGAGATTAATATTGATTTTATTCTCTTAAATCATCATTCTTATGAATTGTCTTCTTGTTCAATTATACTCTTGGTTGCTTGAAATTAATAGGACGTATGATTGGTTATGTGATTTGCTTACCCTTGCACCATGGAAATAAAATCGATGATTACTTTTGCGCCATGGAATATGCTGATGATTAAGTACTTAGATTGTTGTGCACTATGGAATAATGATGATGTATAAATGAATAAGTAATTAGATTTTGTTGTGCTATGGACTAAATGTTGAACTATACCTGATTAAGTAATTATATTTCTTCGTGCTATGGAATATTTAATGCTTATGTATGAATGTTTTAAGAATTAGATTACTCACACACCTTGTATATAATGTTTAGGTATGATTGATAAAGATTATGATTACTCTTGTGCCATGAACAACCGATAGATAATATTGATTGATTGATATGTTGGATTTCGACTTGATTGTTTTAGTAGGATATAGACACCTCCTTGTTCCTCAGAGAAATCGCCATCCCTGAGACCTTAAGTGGTAAAAATCAATCAGATGAATGCGTTTCTTATGAGTCTTGGAGATCCTAACCATGCAGGATAGGTTGGGAGGTTAGTTCTTTATTATTCAACAATATGTTTGATCATTAATTATATTGCTTCAGTTGATCTTGTTGTGTTGAGTTGTGTCACTATCATGTGTTGATTATGTGTCGTTTATATTTGTGTTAATGCACAACTTATGTGTTGTTTCATTTATGATGATGTATATTGTTATTATGATGTAATGAGTTTAATATCCTAATGCAAAACAAAAAAAAAATTACCATGTACTTCGTTGGGTGGTCGTAACGGCATGATGTTACACAAACCTTTATTAAAAGTTGCCAATTCCTTCTTCCTAGCCATGGAGGGAGGGAGATTAATCTTTGACATCTTGTCCAACTTCTTTACAAATTGCGAGGGTTGAACCTTTGAATTTTTTACGAACATTGCAACCATGGCATAGAATGTGTGGGTATTAGCGTTTGTAGGGGTCAGGATCCTTGCCCCCCACGTCGGAATCGACCATTGCAATCAACACATCAAACCAGAGCAAGGGTTAGAAAAACACATGCGCTTCTAGCTTATCCTTCATCAAAAATATGTCATTAACATTATTAAAATAACAATATTAACCTATTTAAAAATAAATTTAATAAAAGTTAATCTAACTTCAATAAAATAAAATAAATGTTTAATAAATATACAATGTGTATATTTATTTAAAACAAAATTAAAAATTAAATAAAATCTAAATTGAAACTTTCATATACATGAATGATGAATTGAAGAATGGATAATTTTTTAAGGACAAACTAATATTTTGGACTATAGGGTACTAATAAAAATATGTAATATATAAAATAAATTTTCAATCAACCTAAAAAATTGGATCAAATATTTTTTGATATCAAGTTTACAATTTAAATTATATTATTAAAAATTATTGTGTAAATGACATAAAAGGGAAGGACCTCAACATGTAAAACAGATAAGCTTTGACATATATATTTATAGTTTTCAAATGTCACAGGGTGGAGCCACACACATCAACTGTTCAAATGTCATAGGGTGGGGCCACATAAATCAATTCAATCAATGTCTTTGAATCATTTTTTTCTCTAAGGTGGGGCCACACATATCAAATTTATTTATAGTTTTCAAATGTCATAGGGTGGAGCCACACACATCAATTGTTCAAATGTCATAGGGTGGGGCCACATAAATCAATTCAATCAATGTATTTGAATCATTTTTTCTCTAAGGTGGGGCCACACATATCAATTTACATCCCCCTTATTATGTACTTAAAAATTTTCTTCCAAAAACATTATCCACCATATGTCTTAATCAATTTATTTGGCATGGGATCCACATCACCCACTTGGTGTTATTTTAACATCAACAACTTCACCCCTTCTAAGAAATTATTAGGTCACAAATCATTCACCAAACTAAAATTCTTTATATTATATAATATATTTCAATATGCTATAGTCTATCAATCAATTTTGCCTATGTCAGGCGGTGGGGGTGGGATCAACTTAAAGTGATTTTTAATTGTATGATTGAACCAACATAACCTTAGTAATTTTATTATTATCAAATATGAAAATCACAAGAAATGTGTAAATGTCAATACAATGAGTTAAGAAGATGAATAATTTCAAGGATGGAAATTTATCTTAGAATGTAGAAACTTTGGCAAATATTTGTAGTCCTTAATATGCAAACTATTTAAATTTGGGAAATATTTTTGTAAAAGTATTCAAATTTCTAAGGATTTAATATAGTTTCCATAAAATTTGGGCTATTTTTAAGGTAAAATAATTTTATTCTATAGAATTTAGGCCAATCACTTTTAGAAAAAATGGAAATTGGCGAACCTTTTTTGGAAAAGCATGGAAAATTAGTGTATGGAAGAAATTTAACTCCTAAAATTTTCCCTCGTAAGAAAACAAAATATTGTGTTGCTCATAATTTTCAATCATAATAATATTAAGAGATATAATTTAGTAAATATGATTAAAATCAATTTGATATTAATGTTTACGAGTAACTAAATTGAATTAATGAAACTCGATCAATGGAATATAAAAAAAATACCTAAAATAATTTTTTAAAAGGAAATATAATATAATTAAGAAGAACCACATTAAATAGAATAATAATCCCTTTTTCCTGATCAAAGAGTTTTATGTTGACATTTAAGAGATTTCAAATGTATAAAATCTTAGATACTAATTAGGGGAATTTTGAGATAAAAAATGGGTCTCAAAACAGAAAATGTAATATCAAAATCAACTTTACAAGAACCAATCACATTTTAAAAGATAACATCATTCCAATGACTTAATTGGAATTACTTGAGTTAAAAAAACTTGTTTGTCACATTTTAAATGGTGGATGACAACTCATAGTTAACTATGATAATGCTTTAAGTAAAGTTCTCATAATGAAAAAAGTTACCATAAATTAATTTAAATGTTATATAAATATTCCCATAAAATAAAATACTCTTAAAATACTTTACTTTTAAATATACATAAAATAAAGTACTCATTTCATTCTTACATTAATCACTTTCTATTTAAAATAACAATAAAAATACATGAAATAAGTTAAGTTCATATTTATAAGTATCCATGAATACTTCCCCACTTCGTGGATAGTAAATAGGGTAAACCACCAATCTTGATGTCCATGACAGGCCTAACCCCAAGGGAGAATAAGAGATTCAAACTCGTGACTTCATCTGCTGGGGATAGCTTCACGTCTAGCTCAGAACCACTTGAGCTGACCCTTGGGGCTATTACATCATGGGATATATCATATACTAGCATACCCCTAAAGCAGGGGAAAGGGAACACCGAAGAAAATACAGGTAGATATGTTGGGAAAAAAAATAAAGTATTTTTTTTTGTATTATAATT
Organism: Picea mariana; assembly: GCA_032191745.1. NCBI lineage: Eukaryota > Viridiplantae > Streptophyta > Pinopsida > Pinales > Pinaceae > Picea > Picea mariana. Next base: position 139,930 of record JASDQU010101291.1, read on the forward strand.
TTATCGTAAATATACATGCCCAAAGAAAATACGAGATAAACAGATATATTGAGAAAAAAAAGATATTTTTTTCTATTATAATTTTATGATAAAAGAATTAAAAAATATTACACATGCTTGAGAGAATAGCCAATAAATAACAAAGTAATGTGAACGAGTACCCAAAACGATGGAAATTCACTATATCACTACTCATATGTAAATTATGATGAATACATATTTAGCATGCATAGTCATAGTTTCCTTTTTTCATAAGAAAGGTGTACGAAAAATGATAACAAAGAATTAAACCTTAGTTTTCTTTCCACAAAGTGAATAAGCATCCCATGGACATTCTTTAAAATCCACTCATTTATGGCTTAAATATTTTATCCAAATATAACAACTGAGCTTTGAATGTTTGCAGTTTTAAGTTAATAGCGAGTGGATCTCCTTGTAGATATTTTGGCATGTGAGACAAAAAAAAAGAGTCATCCAGGAAGCTTTCTTTGCAGCCCTGAATCTTAGGTCTCTCGTATTGAAACTGAAGATTTAACCAAGAAAGCAATTTATTTTAAGTATATCCGAGTTGCCCTAGTTATTTGGGTATTAAATATATAAGGGGATGATGGTGTATAAGCCTTCATCGTTTGTCTGCCTCTACTATTCATTCTAAATCTAGACAAGGTAAGGATTCATAATAGATTTGTAAGGTACGAAATATCAAAGAAATCTTTAAAATTGCAGTAACAAAATTGTCCACAAAGAAAAATATTTATAAAAACAATAAAAGAACTTGAAAAAATCATTCGTCTGACCACCCATATTTATAAAACCCTAAATATTTATAAAAACAACGAAAGAAATTGAAAAAAAAAATTCGTCCGACCACCCATTTACATGGAGAAAGTACCCGCTCTAGTGGAGTTTTATGATGAATAGTCGTTAGGTTTTTACAAATATTAGTTCTTTTCTACAACGGATGAAAGAACTGCAAACGAATAAATGAATTGCAAACCTAAATATTTATAAAAATGTTGAAAATAGCTTTCATTACTTTTTTTATAAATATTTTTGTCATAAAATGGGTCACAATTACTAACAAATCATAATAAAACTTGGAATAGAATTTGAAAACCAGAGTGGGTCATAGAACAAAACATAAAATTGTAATTGAATAAAGGGAGGAAGATTCTATAAAAGAGGGTCATCCACAGTTTGCAGACTCATTGCTTTAATCTTTCGACAACCTATTTACATGGAGAAAGTAACTGATCCAATGGATTTTACTTACCATTTCATAAAAAAATGGGAAGAAAAATTAAACGCCAGCTAAAAACATAAATACCTCAAATATAGGCTATTTAAAGGGGAAAATGACATGTTATTTATGTAAAACAAATTGAGCATATTTGGACTACAAACTCTGATTTAATGACACACTCAACAAAGGCGTAGGGAAGAAATGTATGATCAGTATGCTCTCAATAAACAAAACTAAAAAAATAGTTTCCCACGTTTGATCTCATGCATATCATTGCAACACTTTGTAAGATGGAACCACAAATACATATAAAATAAAAGAAACGTATATGAATTGAAGAGAAGTGCAGTGTATAGAAATGACTATCCTATGGTCACTCTGATTTCTTGAGATCAATTTGCTCGTTGCTCACTCGTTGGGAGGTCACTCTATTTCCCATCAATTAAGACACTCTATTGCCCATCAATTAAGACACTCTGTTGCCAATCGACTTCTAAAAAAATGTTTGCTCCAAGATCACTTTCTGCAGACAAAGAACCAAAAAAAAAAATTAAAACCGAAACTTCTAATACCTTTAAGAGGAGGTTGTCGAAGCATACAAGCATTGACAATACTTCTAACACCTCTCAGGAGAGATTGAAAAAACATACAAGCATTTGCATGTGGGTTTTAAGAATTTTTTAATGATATAAATAATCCATAAACCATGAACAATAAATTGAGGAAATTGTAAAATTAAAATGATGTCTCCATTACTTGTTAGACTCTCTTTGAGCTTCTATTCTTCTCTTGGCTGTAGCAGGAGCTCCATCATCACGTCCTTCGCCAAAAAATGTCGTGGATTTTCCATCAACAGACATGAAATTTTCCACCGACAGTCTATTGTGTGTGGATGCATCCAGGGTGATCTAGGATATATGTTGCTGATGAATAGATTTGAGAGTAGCACTTTTTTACCGAGGTTGTGGTACCGAATGCAGGTCTAAAGTCATCCAGACAATGCCACCTAATGAATAGTAACAATTTGCAGTCGGTGAGTGGGAGGAAGATGCACAAATGAAGAAGTTTTACCAATGTTTAAAAGACAGATGGCAAAAATTGGACGAGAAACCTTCCCTTAAAAATGCCTTCAACATAATCATATACTATTTATAAATATGAACTCATATCAATTCACATCAAAATATTTGTTTTTATTTTAAATATAAAAAGATTAATTTAATATAGACTTAGCTTACGTCCATATATATATATATATATATATATATATATATTTTATCATCTTATTTTTATAAAATTGTTAAACTACATTATATATCTCTCTTTTTTTTTATATTATAAACCAATTGCTATGTGTAATATAAAGCTGATACATAATATAAAATATTATGTTTATCATATTATATATTTGATTTTTATATAATATCTCAGTTACATATTATTATGTGATTTTAATTATATGATGTATTAAGTGGTTTACATTTTAATTAATAAGATCTTATATAATTAAGAAGTCATGAATTTATATTTTATATCAAGGTGTTAGTTGTTTAAGGTCAAAGTACAAAGGAAGGACAATGACTTTTTTTGAAAAGTTAGTCACTTCTTTTTTTAAGTCACATCAATATAATTTTTTTTATTAATTTTACTTCTACACAACTTTTCAATTTAACTTAACCATGGTTTCATGGATTGTAATGCAAAAAGTGAGTTGTAAATATAACTTCCCCACAAAATGACTAATTCATAATATTTTATTATATCTCTTAGAAGATCCATTTTAAACCTCAAAATTCCCATAAGAAGAAACATATTAAATAGAACGATAATATATTTTTTCCCGACCAAAGAGTTTTATGTTGACATTTAAGAAACCTCAAATGTATGAAATCCTTGAGACCAAGTAAAATGACACATTGACAATATCAAAGGCCAAAAGAGAATGCAACACATTGACAATATAAAAAGCCAAGGGAGAATGTGACACATTGACGCTTATCATATCAATAGTTCATACATTTCATTTTATGATCATCGACTTTGATGTAAAAAAAATGCTTCTTCAAAATGATGTGAACGAGAACAATTGGTCATTCAAAAACATCGCAAGAAGATCATATCCTTGTAGAATGTTAATTATATAAACTTTATAGTGAAGTTAGAAGGTTAATCATGTCATTTAGTAGGATATTATTGCTTAGCTTTGAGACCAAATTGCCTCCTTACAAGAAGTTAATACCCAATGTCAAGGTAAGACATGGCACATTGCAGGGGAAGTTAATACTGTTGGGTAAGCATATGACATGGCATGTTGCGGGGAAACTTGTGTGAGAAAAATTCCCAACAAGTCCAATTGAAGATAATGGTCCAAAATCTAAAAGGGCAACCATAGGGGATGCATGCTAGGTGTAACATCCCGCTCTTGTGAGCACATGTTATCGACTTATTCTTTGAGGACACTTGCTAGCACATGTTATTGACTTATTCTTTGAGGTTGTGATTTAATGTTATTTGATATATATGTATTGACAAATGTTATTGACGAGTTTTCCTTGAGTGTGCAGGACACTTGACAGATTGTGGATGCCGATGACATTAATGGACCTCCTTGGAATCCAGATTGAGTCAGGGATTGGGTTGTATTGGTTTTAGTATTTCATTTATGCATATGTGACTTATGATTGATTTTAGTATGATTTGTATATGGATCATTGACAGTGTTTCGTTGATGGATGTAGGATGATGAATGCTTGTTAATATAACTCACATAAGGAGTAAAGAGGCCATGCACATAGACTGGATATTGCAGGAGAGGTGTGACAGACTCGTTGTCATAGCCTACTATCACTCCCACCATGGTTCGAATTGTAGGTTAACAGTTACCTAGTTCGAGAGGTCCACAATTCCGTGAGTGAAGACTTATAAAATCGCTCACAAAGATTCTAAGGGGAGTGCAAAAAAGAAGGGTCCTTATTCCTTAGAATCCCTTAGTCTCTCACAAGGTCACCTGAATGGAGTGCTGACTCCAAGGGTTGTACAACTACCAAAACCAGTCAAAAGATGAGTGACACCCTTGGAGCATGAAGTTGCTTCTTGAAGGGCACATCGCGTAAGTAACACTTGAGTCAATGAATCTAGGTGGCCTAGGAAACCTTGAGAGAATAATTAAGCCTTGAAAAATCTTTAATCACCGTCAGATTAATTAATTAATTAAAGAATGAATTTAGTAATTGTAAACCCCAAATGAATTCTAATCCTATTCAGACATTAATCCTAAGTCTAAGTTGTTGTAAGGAGGCTAACACTGAATTATTAACTAAATTAATTTTAAAAAAAAGGGTGAAGAAAATCAAGTTAAGATTTAAGAAAAGGTGAAATATATCTAAAGAATTGATAAGGAACTTGTGTGCAAGAAATATTAAAAGGGAGATTTAAAATAATAAAGAAATAAAGATGAGAGAATAGGGTACACATAGTAGGGAATCTAAAGTCTAGCTACCACTAGTTTAACTAGGAGAAGAATCCTATTTTAACTCTAGTAAGATTTAGTAAGGCGTCAGACATTAATGGGAATTTGGGGAATAAAGAGACAACTACGAGTGATTTAAGGAGAGATTTTAGGAAAGGTGAGGGAAATTGACTTTAACTAAATAAAATGTGGAATTTCTTGTGCAACTTGGGGAGAGGCTGACAAGTGTAAGGGGGAAATGATTCTAATTTATTTAATTAAAAAGTGAATTAATTATGAAAGTGGGGAATGTGTCTTTCAGGAAACTCCTATAAAGCAAATTGTCGAGAGGGAAAAGGGATCACACACTGGTTATGGGTAAAGTGCTGCAAAATTTTTGATTGGTTTTAATTATGAGATTTGGGATACCTAGCTTGAGAGAGAGTGGTGGCTCTAACTTGTGAGACAAGATGGGAGCTAGAGGATTTCTTCTTGTGTGTGTGCATGGCCCCTTTGTGGCTCAGGGGGCTAAGAGGGAAGAAGAGTACCCCTAGCGTTGGCTGGGAGGTACTGATGAAGTTCTTGCGATTAGCTAGTGGGGGATCCAGACTAGTGGGAGATCCAGAAGGAACGTGATCGTTGAGGAACATCTTCGGCTTCATCGTCTATTGTTACAATATTTCTTATCTGAGTTTGAATGTAATAGTTTGGATTACATATATATGGAGTTTTATTGCAAAAGTTGTATTAAATTATGATGTTAAATTCCGTGAGTTCAATGGATGGTTGTGGGATGTGGAAAGGATATTTTTAACCATGTTACCAGCTAAATTCTAACCCATTATATGGAAAATGTTAATCGATGTTCCCCCTTTACAATCCATAGGTTTTTATTTGATTACCTCACTATTTTGAACCAGAACAATTACTATTCAACTACTGCTTTCTTTGCTCCTAAAATTCTTGCTTGTAGATTAGAACAACAACCAAATATAGTTTGAGTTTTACCTAAACCCTACCATGCATTTTTGCATGGGACTTTACATAGTGATTTTCATTAAAATTCCTCTGTGATTTGCATGGAAGTTACTCAACGAATTTCATGAAACTTGACCTGCATTTTTTCATGGGAATTTACTTAGCAATTTTCATTAAACTTCCTCTACGATTTGCATGGAAGTTACTCAACAAATTTCATAAAACTTGACCTGTGTTTTTGCATGGGACTTTACTCAACAATTTCCATTAAACATCCTTTGATATTTTGCATGGAAGTTACTCAACGAATATCATGAAACTTTACCAATGTTTTTGTGTATTCTTCCAGTGATTGCGAAGACCTCTCCTGTAGTGATTTCACTCAACGTTTTTGTGTATTCTTGATTCGGATTATTTTTTGGCACGGAATGAGAGTGGAGATATAATAAAGAAATGCACCGAGATATTGAAGATATTCAATAATATAACATAAATGTATCATAGATGCAACCATAAACACAAATATATAGTAATACACGATTTCTATTAATGAAATAAATGTACAGAGACTATAAAAATACAGAGTGAAAGACTCACTAGAATGGTGGCAGTGTATCTTTGAGAAGAGATGTGACGGCTACTCGCATTTGTAAGAATATCATTACAATGAGTCTCTGAAGGCATTTTTACAATAATCCGGAATGCCCAAAACCCTATAAATCCAAAAACCTAACCCTAGGAGATGAAGCGCCAAAAGTCATGTGGGCCCCATTTGGGTAAGTTAGTACATCAACTTCCTAGGGTCGTAACTTTTTCATACGATCTCTGTTTTAGACGTATGATAGCCCATTGGAAAGGTATCGTAGAGGAGATTCATTTTGGGGGATCAGTTATTCATTTGGACAAAATTGAGAAGCTATATCCTGAAAAACCTTCATTTAGGCCCTCAAAATGGCCTCGGAAGTTTAAAACTGCTAAAAATAGTAAATTGCCAAAATTGCTAGAAAATTGTTTTCAGCCAGTTGAAAAAGGTGGGTGGCCATCAATATCTACCTGGATCAATCCTCTCTCCTTAGTAAGCAATGGCCTCCATTGGGTTGAGTGCCCAGGGGAGAGGGAAAAGCATGTGTTGAATCTGCATCTTGATGAGTTGCTTTCCTTGTTGGAGAAGTTGCGTTGCTTAGCTTGTTGAAGGTTGTCACGAACATGTGGCTAGAAGGGTTGGACCTTTTTAACCAGTTTAGATACATGTGATGCCTGTGTGCAGAAGGAATATTTTCGCTTTGCTACAACCTTGTTGACCTGCTTCTGTTGGATAGAAGGTGCTTAAGGCGAGGCTGTAGTGGTTGCAATGTCCTTCTGTTCCCGTTTCGAACAGATTGTGATGAAGATGAATTTTGCAGTATGAGATACTACCTTGCGACACTATTTAGGTGGAACAATAGTTGGAACTACCTCTGGTATTCTATAGAGATGAACCCCCAAAGTAACAATGACACTACGGGGTCGAGACTCATAAATAGCATGGTGTCTCCACATGTATGGTTGGCCCAAGAGGACATCACAAACATATAATGGGGAAACATCACATGATACCTCATCCTTGAAGGGTTGGATTCTGTATGATAATCGACACTGTTGGCTAACACAGAGATATCATCCTTGGTGAAGCCCCCTGATGTTGTATGGCTGCGGGTGTGGTGTTGTCGACAATCCCAATTGTTTGACGACCTTTGCTGAAATGAGGTTTTTTTGGTTTCCAATATCAAAAATAAAATGCAGTGGGGTCCCCTTCACCCACATATTTGAATGAAAAAGGCGCTCCCCCTCTTCAACATATGTTGGTTCTTTCGGTTAAATTGTTGCGGTCGCAACAATAGCAGTGGGGTCTGCGTAATTGATCTGTCTTTTACCAGTATTTTTAGAATCAGGGTTCGACTCCTTATCTTTGATCTTGGCCACCGATGACTATTTTGAGAGACATTCATTGGTGTTGTGCCAGGGTATTCTGTGGAAATCACACCATTTTCCGGTGTCCTTCTTTGTCTTCTCGTGACCCTTCTTTTCCTGTGGCTTGAACTGGTTTTCAAGAGACTGTTTGTTAGGGCTGTATTTGTCATACTTTGGTTGTTGTGGATTTGCAGACCCAAACTCCCATTTTTTCTGGTGCTTAAATTTCTGCTCGATTTTAACAGCATATGGATAAGCAACATTGAGTGATGAGATGTCCAGAAAATCCATTTCAGTTTGGATGTATCCGTGTAGAGCCCCACGGTATTTCAGAACCAAATGTCATTCAGAGTCCTTGATACCCATCTTGGTGCGCAAGGTATGGAAGGTATTGGTTAAATACATAACTGCTTGACCCCTCTCTTGCCGCAGTGTGGTCCATTTCATGTACTGGTCCTCATAGTTGCCAACAGGGTAATACTGTTCCTTTACTGCATTCACAAAAAATCCCCAAGTGGGCTTGACCCCATATATTCCAGAATCCTCTTTGGAACTTTGCTCCTAGTAAGTTTCCCACCAATGTTTGATATGGGGGAGAGCCTTAAGGAGCACGAAGATGATCTTTTCTCTGTCGAAAAAATTGTGAACAAAAAAATAACCTTCTAACAGATTTAACCATTTATCTAGGGCATCCACATCTATCTGACCTTCAAATATAGGAATATCAAAATTGACCTGTACCTTAAAAGGCGAGGTGCCTCCAAAGTGGCCACTTGATGAATATGCACCTAATGCTATATGTAGGCATTGAAGGAAGTGGGAAAAATTCTCCATCATTTCGTCCCTCTGTCATGTGAGAGCTTGCTCAAGCAACAAATTGACAGGATCGTCTGCTCCATCGTTTTTCTTTTATTCCACCATGGAGGGTTTTTTGGGTGTGCGAGAGAGATTGTCTTCAAGAGAGACAAGCTCAAGACCCAACCTGCTATACTCGGACCTCGTCGGGGTCATGCATTGAAAAACGATCAAGAGCAGCCTGCTCTGATACCACTAATCCAAATTATTTTCGACATGAAATGAGAGTGGAGATATAATAAAGAAATGCACAGAGATATCGAAGATATTAAGTAATATAACATAACTGTATCATAGATGCAACCATAAACACATATATATTGTAATACATGATTTCTATTAATGAAAGAAATGTACAGAGACTATAAAAATACAGAGTGAAAGACTCGCTAGAATGGTGGCAACTTATCTCTGAGAAGAGATGTGACGGCTACTCGCATTCACAAGAAGATCATTACAATGAGGCTCTGAAGGCATTTTTACAATAATCCGGAATGCCAAAAATGCTAGACATCCAAAAACCTAACCCTAGGAGATGAAGCGCCAAAATTCATGTGGGCCTCGTTTGGGTAAGTTAGTACATCAACTTCCTAGGGTCGTAACTTTTGCATACGATCTTCATTTTAGGCGTATGATAGCCCGTTGGGAAGGTATCATCAAGGAGATTAATTTTGGGGTATCAATAATTCCTTTGGTTATTATCGAGAATATCGATCCTGAAAAACCTTCATTTAGGCCCTCAAAATGGCCCCGAAAGTTTAAAACTGCTAAAAATAGTAAATTGCCAAAATTGCCAGAAAACTATTTTGAGCCAGTTGGAAAAGGTGGGTTGCCATCGATATCCACCTGGATCAATCCTACCTCCTTAGGAAGAAATGGTATCCATTGCGTTGAGTGCCCAAGGGAGAGGGAGAAGCGTTTCTTGAATCTGCATCTTGATGAGCTTCTTTCCTTGTTGGAGAAGTTGCGCTGCTTAGCTTATTGAAGGTTGTGACGAACATGTGGCTGGAAGGGTTGGACCTTTTTAACCAGTTTGGCTACATGAGATGCCTATGTGTAGAATGAATCTTTGCGCTTTTCTACAACCTTGTCGACCTTCTTTTGTTGGATAAAAGGTGCTTGGGGCGAGGCTGTAGTGGTTGCAGTGTCCTTTAGTTCCTCTTTTGAACAAATTGTGATGAAGTTGAATTTTGTAGTATGAGATACTACCTTGCGGCAGTGTTTAGGTGGAACAATAGTTGGAACTACCTCTAATATTTTGTAGAGATGACCCCCCAAAGTAACAATGACACTACGGGGTTGAGTCTCATAAACAACATGGCGTCTCCAATGGGGAAACATCACATAATACCTCATCCTTGAAGGGTTGGATGTCATATGATAATCAACACTATTGGTTGACACGGAGATCTCGTCCTTGGCGAAGCCACCCGATGTTGTATGGCTACGAGTGTGGTGTTGTCGACAACCCCAACTGTTTGATGACCTCTGTTGAGATGAGGTTCTTTTGGCTTATTCTATCAATAATAAAATGCAGTGGGGTCCCCTTCACCCACATATGTGAATGAAAAAAAAGATCCCTCTCTTCAGGATTTGTTGGTTCTTCTAGTTGAATTGCTGCATTTGCGACAATAGTAGTGGGGTCTGCGTCAATGATCTATCTTTTACCATTATTTTCATAATCATATTCAGAATCATGGTTAGGCTCCTTATCTTTGATCTTGGCCACCAATGACTGGTTTGAGCGATATTCATCAGTGTTTTTCTAGGGGCATTTCTGGAAATCACACCATTTTTCGGTGTCCTTCTTTGTCTTCCCGTGACCGTCTTTTTCCTATGGCTTGGACTAGTTTTTGGGAAACTATTTGTTAGGGCCATATTTGTCATAGTTTGTTTGTTGCATATTTGCAGGCTTGAACTCCCATTTGTTCTGGTGCTTAAATTTCTGCTCGATTTTAATAGCATATTGATAGGCAACATCGAGTGATGAGATTTCAAGAAAATCCATTTTAGTTTTGATGTATCTGTGTAGAGCCCCACGGTATTTCAGAACCAAATGTCATTCAGAGTATTTGATACCTATCTTGGTGTGCAAGGTATAGAAGGTATTGGTGAACTCCGGAACTACTTGTCCCCTCTCTTTCTACAGTGTGGTCCATCTCATGTACTGGTCCTCATAGTTACCAATAAGGTAATACTGTTCCTTTACCGCATCCACAAAAAAATCTCAAGTGGTCTCGGCCCCATATATTCCAGAATCCTTTGTGGAACTTTGCTCCCAGTGATTTTCCCACCAATGTTTGATATGGGGGAGAGTCTTAAGGAGCGTGAAGATGATATTTTCTCTGTCGAAAAAATTGCGAACAAAAAAATAACCTTCTAACAGATTTGACCATTTATCTAGGGAATTCACATCTATCTGACCTTCAAATATAGGAATATCAAAATTGACCTGTACATTAAAAGGCAAGGTGCCTCCAAAGTGGTCGCTTAATGAATATGCGCCTGATGCTATCGGGAGGCATTGAAGGATGTGGAAAAAATTCTCCATCATTTCATCCCTCTGTCGCATGAGAGCTTGCTCAAGCAACAAATTGATAGGATCGTCTGCTCCGTTGTTTTTATTTTCTTCCTCCATGGAGGGTTTCTTGGGCGTGCGAGAGCGATTGTCTTCAAGAGAGACAAGATCGAGACCCAAATTGATATAATCGGACCTCGTCGGGGTCATGCACTGAAAAATGATCAAGAGAATCATGCTTTGATACCACTGATACATATTATTTTTGGCACCAAATGAGAGCAGAGATATAATAAAGAAATGCACAGAGATACCGAATATATTCAATAATATAACATAAATGCACAAAGATATTGAAGATATTCAATAATATAACAGAAATGTATTAGATATGCAACCATAAACACAGATATACAGTAATACATGATTTCTATTAATAAAAGAAATGTACAGAGACTGTAAAAATAGAGAGTGAAAGACTCGCTAGAATGGTGGTAGCTTATCTCTGAGAAGAGATGTGATGGCTAGTCGCATTCACAAGAAGGTCATTACAATGAAGCTCTGAAGGCCTTTTTAAAATAATCTGGACATCCAAAAACCTAACCCTAGGAGATGAAGCACCAAAATTCATGTGGGCCCCGTTTGGGTAAGTTAGTACATCAACTTCTCGGGGTCGTAACTTTTGCATACGATCTCCATTTTAGGCGTATGATAGATCGTTGGAAAGGTATCATCGAGGAGATTAATTTTTGGATATCAATCAATCCTTCAATTATAATTTAGAATATCAATCCCGAAAAACCTTCATTTAGGCCCTCAAAATGGCCCCAGAAGTTTAAAACTGCTAAAAATAGTAAATTGCCAAAATTGCCAAAAAACTATTTTGAGCCAGTTGGAAAAGGTAGGTGGACACTGATATCCACCTGGATCAATCCTCTCTCCTTAGGAAGCAATGGTCTCCATTGCGTTGAGTGCTCGGGGGAGAGGCAAAAGCATTTGTTGAATCTGCATCTTGATGAGCTGCTTGCCTTGTTGGAGAAGTTGCGCTGCTTAGCTTGTTGAAGGTTGTCACGAACATGTGGCTGGAAGGGTTGGACCTTTTTAACCAATATAGATACATGAGATTCCTATGTGCAGAAGGAATATTTGCACTTTTCTAAAACCTTGTCGACCTGCTTCTGTTGGATAGAAGGTGCTTGGGGCGAGGCTGTAGTGGTTGCAGTGTCCTTCTTTTCCCCTTTTGAACAGATTGTGATGAAGATGAATTTTGCAGTATGAGATACTACCTTGCGACAATGTTTAGGTGGAACAATAGTTGGAACTACCTCTGGTATTCTGTAGAGATGACCCCCCAAAGTAACAATGACACTACGAGGTCGAGACTCATAAAAAACATGGCATCTCCACATGTATGGTTGGCCCAAGAGGACATCAAAGACATCCAGTGGTGCAACATCACATAATACCTAATCCTTGAAGGGTTGGATTCCGTATAATAATCGACACTGTTGGCTGACATGGAGATCTTGTCCTTGGCGAAGCAACCCGATGTTGTATGGATGCGAGTGTGGTGTTGTCGACAATCCCAACTGTTTGATGACCTCTGCTGAGATGAGGTTCTTTTGGCTTCCACTATCAACAATAAGATGCAGTGGGGTCCCCTTCACCCACATCTCTGAATGAAAAAGACACTCCCCCTCTTTAGGATCTGTTGGTTCTTCCGGTTGAATTGTTGTGGTCGCAACAATAGCAGTGGGGTATGTGTAATTGATCTGTCTTTTACTAGTATTTTTAGAATTAGATTCTAAATCAGGGTTCGGCTCCTTATCTTTGATATCAGAAACCAATGACTGTTTTGAGCGACATTCATCGATGTTGTGCCAGGGGATTCTGTGGAAATTGCACGATTTTTCGGTGTCCTTCTTTGTCTTCCCATGACCCTTCTTTTCCTGTGGCTTGGAATGGTTTTCGGGAGACTGTTTGTTAGGGATGTCTTTGTCATACTTTGGTTGTTGTGGATTTGCACACTCGAACTCCCATTTGTTCCGGTGCTTAAATTATTGCTTGATTTTGAGAGCATATCGATAAGCAGCATTGAGTGATGAGATGTTGAGAAAATCCATTTCAATTTGGATGTATCTGTGTAGAGCCCCACGGTATTTCAGAACCAAATGTTGTTCAGAGTCTTTGATACTCTACTTGGTGCATAAGGTATGGAAGGTATTGGTGAAATCCAAAATTGTTTGGCACCTATCTTGCTGCAGTGTGGTCCATCTCATGTACTGGTCCTCGTAGTTGCCAATTGGGTAATACTGTTCCTTTACCGCATCCACAAAAAATACCCAAGTGGGCTCAGCCTCGTATATTGCAGACTCCTCTATGGAACATTTCTCCCAGTAAGTTTCCCACCAATGTTTGACATGGGGGAGAGCCTTAAGGAGCGTGAAGATGATCTTTTCTCTTTCGGAAAAATTGTGAACAGAAAAATAACCTTTTAACAGATTTAACTATTTATCTAGGGCATATGCATCTATCTGATCTTCAAATATAGGAATGTCAAAATTGACCTGTGACTTAAAAGGTGAGTTGACTCCAAAGTGTCCACTTGATGAAGATGCACCTGATGCTATCGGGAGGCATTGAAGGATGTGGGAAAAATTCTCCATCATTTCGTCCCTCTGTCATGTGAGAGCTTGCTCAAGCAACAAATTGATAGGATCGTCTTGTCCGCCATTTTTATTTTCTTCCACCATCGAGGGTTTATTGGGCATGCGAGAGTGATTGTATTCAAGAGAGACACGCTTGAGACCTCGTCGGTGTCATGCATTGATAAAGGATCAAGAGCAGCTTGTTCTGATACCACTGATACAAATTATTTTTGGCACAAAATGAGAGCGAAGATATAATAAAGAAATGCACAGAGATATCGAAGATATTCAATAATATAACAGAAATGTATCAGAGATGCAACCATAAACACATATATATAGTAATACATGATTTCTATTAATGAAAGAAATGTACTGAGACTATAAAAATACAGAGTGAAAGACTCACTAGAATGGTGGCAGCTTATCTCTAAGAATAGATGTGACAGCTACTCGCATTCACAAGAATATCATTACAATGAGGCTCTAAAGGCCTTTTTATAATAAACTAGAATGTCAAAAACCCTAGACATCCAAAAACCTAACCCTAGGAGATGAAGCGCCAAAAGTCATGTGGGCCCCGTTTGGGTAAGTTAGTACATCAACTTCTCGGGGCGGTAACTTTTGCATACGATCTCCGTTTTAGGCGTATGATAGCCTGTTGGAAAGGTATCCTCGAGGAGATTCATTTTGGGGGCTCAATAAAGGTTGGTGGCCACTGAAATCCACCTGGATCAATCCTCCCTCATTAGGAAGCAATGGTCTCCATTGCATTGAGTGCCCGGGGGAGAGGGAAAAACGTTTGTTGAATCTGCATCTTGATGAGCTACTTGCCTTGTTGGAGAAGTTGCACTGCTTAGTTTGGATACATACTGCTTAGTCTGGCTACATGAGATTCCTGTGTGCAGAAGGAATCTTTGCGCTTTGCTACAACCTTGTCGACCTTCTTCTGTTGGATAGAAGGTGCTTGGGGCGAGGCTGTAGTGGTTGCAATGTCCTTCTATTCCCCTTTTGAATAGATTGTGATGAAGTTGAATTTTGCAGTATGAGATAATACCTTGTGACACTATTTAGGTGGAAAAATAGTTGGAACTATCTCTGGTATTCTGTAGAGATGACCCCCCAAAGTAATAGTGACATTACGGGGTCGAGACTCATAAACAACATGGCGTCTCCACATGTATGGTTGGCCCAAGAGGACATCACAGAAATCCAGTGGGGAAACATCACATAATACCTCATCCTTGAAGGGTTGGATGCCGTATGATAATCAAAACCGTTGTCTGACACAAAGATCTCGTCCTTGGCGAAGCCACCCGATGTTGTATGGCTACGGGTGTGGTGTTGTCGATAATCCCAACTATTTGACGACCTCTTCTCAGATGAGGTTCTTCTGGCTTCTGCTATCAACAATAAAATGTAGTGGGGTCCCATTAACCCACATCTGTAAATGAAAAAGGCACTCCCCCTCTTCAGGATATGTTGTTTCTTCTGGTTGAATTGCTGCGGTCATGACAAGAGCGGTGGGGTATGTATAAATGATTTGTCTTTTACGAGTATTTTCAGAATCAGATTTTGAATCAGTGTTCGGCTCCTTATCTTTGATCTCGACTACCAATGACTGTTTTGAGAGACATTCATCGGTGTTGTGCCAGGGGATTTTGTGGAAATCTCACCATTTTCCAGTGTCCTTCTTTGTCTTCCCGTGACCCTTCTTTTCCTATGGCTTGGACTGGTTTTCAGGAGACTGTTTGTTTGGAACTACAGTTGCAGTGTCTTTATGTTCCCCTTTTGAACAGATTGTGATGAATATGAATTTTTCAGTATGAGATACTACCTTATGTAGCCAGATGAGGTGCTTAGTCTGGCTACATGATATGCCTATGAGAGCTTGCTCAAGAAACAAATTGATAGGATCGTCTGCTCTGTCGTTTTTATTTTCTTTCGCCATGGAGGGTTTCTTGGACGTGCGAGAATGATTTTATTCAAGAGAGACAAGCTTGAGATCCAACCTTCTATACTCGAACCTCGTCGGGGTCATGGACTGAGACAGGATCAAGAGCAACTTGCTCTGATACCATTGATCCAGGTTATTTTCGGCACGAAATGAGAGCGGAGATATAATAAAGAAATGAACAGAGATATCAAATATATTCAATAATATAACAAAAAATTATCAGAGATGCAACCATAAACACATATATACAGTAATACATGATTTCTATTAATAAAAGAAATGTATAGAGACTGTAAAAATATAGAGTGAAAGACTCGCTAGAATGGTGGCAACTTATCTCTGAGAAGAGATGTGATGGCTACTTGCATTTGCAAGAAGATCATTACAATGAGGCTCTGAAGGAATTTTTACAATAAACCGAAATGCAAAAAACGCTAGACATCCAAAAACCTAACCCTAGGAAATGAAGCACCAAAAGTCATGTGGGGTCCGTTTGGGTAAGTTAGTACATCAACTTCCCGGGGTCGTAACTTTTGCATATGATCTCCGTTTTAGGTGTATGATAGCCCGTTGGAAAGGTATCTTTGAGGAGATTCATTTTGGGGTCTCAATCAATTCTTTAGATATCATTGAGAATATTTATCCCAAAAAACCTTCATTTAGGCCCTCAAAACGGCCCCGAAAGTTTAAAACTGCTAAAAATAGTAAATTGCCAAAATTTCCAGAAAACTATTTTGAGCCAGTTGGAAAAGGTGGGTAGCCATCGATATCCACC
>JASDQU010101291.1:157165-195921 GCA_032191745.1 Picea mariana
CAACTGTTTGATGACCTCTTCTTAGATGAGGTTCTTCTAGCTTCCGCTATCAACAATAAAATGCAGTGGGGTCCCATTAACCCACTTCTGTAAATGAAAAATGTGCTCCCCTTCTTCAGGATATGTTGGTTCTTCCAGTTGAATTGATGCGGTCGCGACAATAGCAGTGGGGTATGCATAAATGATCTGTCTTTTACCAGTATTTTTAGAATCAGATTCTAAATCAGGGTTCGGCTCCTTATCTTTGATCTTAACTACCATTGAATGTTTTGAGAGAAATTCATTGGTGTCGTGCCAGGGGCGTTTGTGGAAATCTCACCATTTTCCGGTGTCCTTCTTTGTCTTCCCGTGACCCTTCTTTTCCTATGTCTTGGACTGGTTTTTGAGAGACTATTTTTTAGGGACATCTTTGGGATACTTTGGTTGTTGCAGATTTGTAGACCAAAACTCCCATTTGTTCCGGTGCTTAAATTTCTGCTCGATTTTAATAGCATATCGATATGCAACACCGAGTGATGAGATATCCAGAAAATCCATTTCAGTTTGGATATATCTGTGTAGAGCCCCATGATATTTAAGAACCAAATGTCGTTCAGAGTATTTGATACCCAGCTTGGTGTGCAAGGTATGGAAGGTATTGGTGAACTACAGAACTTCTTGTCCCCTCTCTTGCCACAATGTGGTCCATCTCATGTTCTAGTCCTCGTAGTTTCCAATAGGGTAATACTGTTCCTTTACCGCATCCACAAAAAATTCCCAAGTGGGATCGGCCCCATATATTCCAGAATCCTCTATGGAAGTTTTCTCCCAGTAAGTTTCCTACCAATGTTTGACATGGGGGAGAGCCTTAAGGAGCACGGATATGATCTTTTCTCTATCAGAAAAATTGTGAACAGAAAAAGAACCTTCTAACAAATTTAACCATTTATCCAGGGCATCCACATCTATCTGACCTTCAAATATAGGAATATCAAAATGGACCTGTACCTTAAAAGGTGAGGTGCCTCCAAAGTGGTCTCTTGATGAAGATGTGCCTGATGCTATCGAAAGGCGTTGGAGGATGTGGGAGAAATTTTCCATCATTTCATCCCTCTATTGCATGAAATATTTCTCAAGCAATAAATTGATAGGATCGTCCGCTCCGTCATTTTTATTTTCTTCCACCATGGAGGGTTTCTTGGGTGTGTGAGAGCAATTGTATTCAAGAGAGACAAGATTGAGACCCAACTTGATATACTCGTACCTCATCGGGGTCATGCACTGAAAAACAATCAAGAGCAGCTTGCTCTTATACCACTAATCCAGATTATTTTCGGCAGGAAATGAGAGCGGAGATATAATAAATAAATGCACGGAGATATTGAAGATATTCAATAATATAACATAAATGTATCAGAGATGCAACCATAAACATATATATACAGTAATACATGATTTCTATTAATGAAAGAAATGTACAGAGACTGTAAAAATATAGAGTGAAAGACTCGTTAGAGTGGTGGTAGCTTATCTTTGAGAAGATATGTGACGGATACTCGCATTCGCAAGAAGATCATTACAATGAGGCTCTGAAGGCCATTTTACAATAAACTAGAATGACAAAAACCCTAGACATCCAAAAACCTAACCCTAGGAGATGAAGCGCCAAAAGTCATGTGGGCCCTGTTTGGGTAAGTTAGTACATCAACTTCCCGTGGTCGTAACTTTTGCATATGATCTCCGTTTTAGGTTTATGATAGCCCCTTGGAAAGGTATCATCGAGGAGATTGATTTTGCGGTCTCAATCATTCCTTTGGATATAATTGAGAATATCGATCCTGAATAACCTTCATTTAGGCCCTCAAAATGGCTCTGGAAGTTTAAAACTGCTAAAAATAGTAAATTGCCAAAATTGCCAGAAAACTGCTTTGAGCTAGTTGGAAAAGGTGGGTGGCCACCGATATCCACTTGGATCAATCCTCCCTCCTTAGGAAGAAATGTTATACATTGCGTTGAGTTCTTGGGGGAGAGGGAAAAGTGTTTGTTGAATCTGCATCTTGATGAGCTGCTTGCCTTATTGGAGAAGTTGTGCTGCGTAGCTTGTTGAAGGTTGTCACGAACATGTGGCTAGAAGGGTTGGAACTTTTTAACCAATATAGCTACATGAGGTGCCTGTGTGCAGAAGGAATCTTTTCTCTTTGCTACAACCTTGTTGACCTTCTTTTGTTGGATAGAAGGTGCTTGGGGCGAGGTTGTTGTGGTTGCAGTGTCTTTTTGTTCCCCTTTTGAACAGATTGTGCTGAAGCTAAATTTTGCAGTATGAGATACTACCTTGCGACATGGTTTAGGTGGAACAATAGTTGGAACTACCTCTAGTATTTGGTAGATATGACACCCCAAAGTAAAAATGACACTACGGGGTCAAGACTCATAAACAACATGGTATATCCACATGTATGGTTAGCCCAAGAGGACATCACAGGCATCCAGTGGGGTAACATGACATAATACCTCATCCTTGAAGGGTTGGATGTCATTTGATAATCGACACTGTTGGTTGACACGGAGATTGCGTCCTTGGTGAAGCCACCTGATGTTTTATGGCTACGGGTGTGGTGTTGTCGAAAATCCCAATTGTTTGATGACCTCTGCTGAGATGAGGTTCTTATGGCTTCCTCTATCAACAATAAAATGCAGTGGGGTCCCCTTGACCCACATCTATGAATGAAAAAGGTGCTCCCCCTTTTCAAGATCTGTTGGTTCTTCCAGTTGTATTGCTGCAGTCACGACAATAGCAGTGGGGTCTGCATCAATGATCTGTCTTTTACTAGTATTTTCAGAATCAGATTCAGAATCAGGGTTCATCTTCTTATCTTTGATCTCGGCCACCAACGAATGTTTTGAGCGACATTCATTGGTGTTGTTCCAGGGGCTTTTGTGGAAATCACACTATTTTCTAGTGTCCTACTTTGTCTTCCCGTGACCCTTCTTTTCCTATGGCTTGGACTTGTTTTCGAGAGACTGTTTGTTAGGGACGTCTTTTTCATACTTTGGTTGTTGCGGATTTGCAGACCCGAACTCCTGTTTGTTCTGGTGCTTAAATTTATGCTCGATTTTAACATCATATTGATAAGAAACATTGAGTGATGAGATGTCTAGAAAATCCATTTAAGTTTGGATGTATCTGTGTAGAGCCCCATGGTATTTAAGAACCAAATGTCATTTAGAGTCTTTGATACCCAGCTTGGTGCGCAATGTATGGAAGGTATTGATGAACTCCAGAACTGCTTGGCCCCTCTCTTTTTGTAGTGTGGTCGATCTCATGTACTGGTCCTCATAGTTGCTAACAGGGTAATACTGTTCCTTTACCACATTTACAAAAAAATCCCAAGTGGGCTCAGCCTTATATATTCCAGACTCCTCTGTGGAACTTTTCTCTGAGTAAGTTTTCCACCAATGTTTGACATTGGGGAGAGGCTTAAGGAGCGCAAAGATGATCTTTTCTGTGTCAGAAAAATTGTGAACAAAAAAATAACCTTCTAACAGATTTAACCATTTATCTAGGGCATCTGCATCTATCTGACCTTCAAATATAGGAATATCAAAATTGACCTATACTTTAAAAGGAAAGGTGCCTCCAGAGTGGCCGCTTGATGAAGATGTTCCTGATGCTATCGGAAGGCGTTGAAGGATGTCGAAAAAATTCTCCATCATTTCGTCCCTCTGTTGCATGAGAGATTTCTCAAGCAACAAATTGATAGGATCGTCTGCTCCGTCATTTTTATTTTCTTTCGCCATGGAGGGTTTATTGGGTGTGCAAGAGCGATTGTCTTCAAGAGAGACAAGCTCAAGACCCAAATTGCTATACTCGGACCTCATCGGGGTCATGCACTGAAAAACGATCAAGAGCATCCTGCTTTGATACCATTGATCCAGATTATTTTCAACACGAAATGAGAGCAGAGATATAATAAAGAAATGCACAGAGATATCAAATATATTCAATAATATAACATAAATGTATCAGAGATGAAACCATAAACACAGACAGTAATACACAATTTCTATTAATTAAATATATGTATAGAGAATGTAAAAATACAGAGTGAAAGACTTGCTATAATGGTGGAATCTTATCTCTGAGAAGATATGTGACGACTACTCACATTCACAATAAGATCATTACAATGATGCTCTGAAGACCTTTTTACAATAAACCGAAATGCCAAAAACCCTAGACATCAAAAAACCTAACCCTAGGAGATGAAGCACCAAAATTCATGTGGGCCCTGTTTAGGTAAGTTAGTACATCAACTTCCCGGGGTCGTAACTTTTGCATACGATCTCCATTTTAGGATTATGATATCCCATTGGAAAGGTATTGTTGAGGAGATTCATTTTGGGGTCTCAATGATTCCTTCGGAAATCATTGAGAATATCGATCCTGAAAAACCTTCATTTAGGCCCTCAAAATGGCCTCGAAAGTTTAAAACTGCTAAAAATAGTAAATTGCCAAAATGGGTAGAAAATTGTTTTGATCCAGTTGGAAAAGGTGGGTGGCCACCGATATCGGACTGGATCAATTCTTCCAGCAATTGCAAAGACCTCTCATGTAGCGATTTCTCCCAACATTTTTGTGTATTCTTCCAGCGATTGCAAATACCTATCCTATAGCGACTTCACCCAATGCTTTTGTGTATTCTTCCAACGATTGCAAAGACCTTTCATGTAGTGATTTTGCCCAACATTTTTGTGTATTCTTCTAGCGATTGGAAAGACCTCTCATGTAATGATTTCACCCAACATTTTTGTGTATTCTTCGAGAAGCGAATTACCTTCAGAGATCCTTCCAACGATTCATTTCCTCTAGTGTTTTGGATGTGTCCTTCTCCAACAACGATTTACCTTATGATGGGGCTTGAGGAAGAAGGCCATTCATTACCCCTTTTAAAAATTCGTTCACTTGATTATGTTTCCACTTCTGCTATTGTATTGTGTCCCCGTCGCCTTGCGAGTAAGAGTGACTTGTCTATAGTTTTCTGTGTTTATGATAGGGACCTCTATGTGTCATTATGGGGATGTAATTGCATTATAGGTTCCTTACTTCCCAATCCCTTAATTAGTTCCTGAATTTTAGTTTCCAAAGGAATCACTGTCAACCAATTTCCTTCCCTATCACAGGAAACTTTTTGCCCATGATTTAGGAAAATTTTCTCCTAATATGTTGATACTTGACTTAGGTGGATATACAAGGCAACCTTTACTGCTAATGCGATTATTATTGTCAATTTTAAAAGGGATAGGTAATGGATTATAGCATTGAATGGCATGGTTACCTTAAGAAGATTGACCTACCCATGATTCCTTTTAAATGAAAGAAAAATAGCATATATATATATATATATATATATATATNTGTGTGTGTGTGTGTGTGTGTGTGTGTGTGTGTGTGTGTGTGTGTGAAATGCATAATAAGATTGGGTCTTTTAATTCTCATAAAGGAATCCAATCTCTAAGTGCAAGTGTACATAGGGAGAATAATAACTTGGGATAGGTTAACGCTAATTTTACATAAGTCATTGCGATCTCCTATTGATGATGGAATAAAGTTCTTACACTCACCCATCCTCCTTCCTTGTATGTCACAATTTCTAGTTAAGGATTGTGTTACTGTGGTGTAGAATTTATTTTATGTACATGGTAAATCATATCTTGTTGGGTGAGAATTTATCATTTAGATTAATCCTTGTTGTTAAGTGGAAAATTATGATAGATATAGCACTCTTTCTTAGTCTCCGATTATGTTTGGTAGAATGAATAGTTCATAAAGGTATGGAGTAATAATATCGATGGAATAATACAAATATCTATCGGATACTATGAAGGTACCTATGCCTTTGTGGTCCTTTCCATTCTATATGTATTCGTCTTACTCATTATACTTAATTATTGATTGAAGATTTACTAAGTTTAATATTTATTCTATTGCGCCATGAATAATTGATGTTTAGGTGAGATTGATGATCTGGTTGGGATTGCGGTTTATGTTGGGTTATGCGATTTAGACACCTCCTTGTTCCTCAGAACAGTCGCCAGTCTTGAGACCTTAAGTGGTCAAAATCAATCAGATGAATTCTGGACTTGAGCGTTGCTTATGTGTCTTGGAGGTCCTAACCATGTAGGATAGGTTGGGCGAGTAGTTTTCTTATATTACCACTTTATATATGTTGATTGAAAGTAGTGATGTTGATTCAGTTGATCACGATGTGTCGTTTATGTGTCGCTACTTATTTATGATGTTGCGCGGTTTATGTATCGTAATTATTATGATGATGTGTGATTTTGTGTCATTATTAATTACAATGATGTGATTGATTATGTGTCATTATTAATTATGTTAATGCATTGATTATGTGTGGCTACTAATTATGTTAATGCATTTCTTATGTGTTATTATTAATTAGGATGATGTGGTGATGGTGCCTCTATTCATTATGTGATGACGTTTAAATTCCTAGTGATTTAAAAAAAAATATTTACATGTTGTACATTGCTATTTGTTATCGTAACAAAGGGGATGTTACATATGGTATCAGAGTAGGTTCAATCCTGCGACTTGGGATCATTACACCTTCCATTGTATTAAACCCTTGATTAATAACTTATCGCTAATTACAATTGAAATGTGTCCATGCAGGTAATCATGGTTAGATGATGCCATGGAGGTAGACAATGTAGTGCTAGGGGAAGAGGTGTGATGCCTCCAGTAGCATTCATGCTAGAGGGGTCTAACCCATAAGGAGAAAAACAAGTCATTAGATAGGAGAAGATTGTTGTGGGGGATGTGGTTGGTTTGACGAGGTCCTTTCAGAGGATGTTAGAGGCCTTGATTAACTTAATAGATAGAGATGAGGCTAGGTGCCTGTACCCAATGAGGGTTCACAATGTGGTCCAGTTGGCAGTGGTATCATCCATAGAGAACTCGAGAAGGTGAAGTTTCCTGAGTTCATGGGTGCCACATATGACTCATCCGTCGATGCATGGTTGGAGAACATGGTGATGTGCTTTGCACTTCATGAATACACCTCCAACATGAAGGTTAACATGGTGGTGTTTTAGCTGAAGGGAAATGCTCTTCTATGGTGGAAGACACTTCTGCCTCAACTAAACATAACCATCGAAGACGTGTCATGGAAATTGTTAGAGGAATGGTTCCAGGAGAGGTATTTTTTAGAGCAATCATTGATCACCAGATCAATGATTTCAAATCCTTATGATAGAGCGGTCGTACGATGTCGGAGTATGAGGCCAGATTTATGGAGATACGTCGGTATGCCCCGCTTCTGAAAACAGAGAAGTTGAAGATCAATAAGTTTTTGTTTGGTCTTAACTTCAAAATTCGTGCAAAGATGAGGATCCTAATGCCTGATACGTTGCATGATGCAGTCCAAAAGGCCCTCATAGCTGAAGAAGAGTTAACTAGTAGGGGTCAGGGTAGGACTCTTGCAAGATCGACTGGATAGATGACATTAGGTGTGAAACAACATCATACACCAGCCAGACAGACATTAGGGTATCAATATACGTCAAGAGGATCCACGTTCACGACACCACGAAGACCGATTCCTCAGCATAGGACTCCCTACAGAGGACCACCGCTTCAACAGTAGCATCGCCCGCAACAACAACAATTTAGGCATGTTCAACAGAACAAACTAGGATCTCATGCTAGTAGGCCAAGAAATTCTACTTCAGGGACCAAGAGTACTGGACCGAAGACCAGATATTGGACATGTGGAGAGCCACATTACCAATGAGATTGTCCGGTTGAGAAGGACAGAGAGGTCAGATCAACATGACACACTACGGTTGGAGATCTGGGCAAGGCCCATAGGATTCATGCAGTGGTGAATAACCGCCAGGTCGAGCACCAATCCACTATGCTCGAGGTGTTAGGTACAATCTTCGATCAAAATTTTAGTGTTTTGATAGATTCAGGTGCTACAGAGAGCTTTATTTCTAGTGCAACACTAAAAATAATTAAGGTAAAGGAAGTCGAGTAGGATGAGTTTAGATACGTAGAAATGGCTTCGGGTGCTAAACAAAAGGTTGGAGGAAGGGTTACGGGTTGTGGCATTAAATTGGGATATTTTGTAATGAAGGCCAACCTATATGTCACGATCTTAGGATCTTATGACATCGTGACCGGTATGGACTAGTTGGAATCGCATGATGCGATACTCAACTGTAAGACAAAATGATTGAGCTTGACCAATGATCAGGGACAGAGAAGAGTGATCGTAGGAAGAAACCAAGGAGTGTCCTTGAGGTTCATTTCTTCCCTACAACTGTAAGAAAGCGTGAAAAAAGGATGTAAGTTATATGCAATCTTAGCGCTAGATGAAAAGGGAAAGGAATAAGGATTAGAAAACCTTCTGGTAGTATGCGATTTTGCTGACGTGTTTCTAGAAGAGTTACCAGGCTTTTCGCCTGAAAGAGAGTTGGAGTTTACAATCGACTTGAAACCTGGAACTAATCCGATAACAAGAACGCCTTATTAGATGTTAACGCCCGAGTTATAGGAGTTGAAAATGAAATTGAAGGAGTTGTTGGACTTGGGAATTATACGTCCAAGTGTGTCACTATGGGGTGCACCTATTATTTTCATAAGAAGGATGAATCATGGATAATTTGTATTGATTACCTTCAATTGAACAAGGCGACTATCAAGAGCCAATATCCATTGCCAAGGATAGACGATTTGTTTGATCAAATGAAAGGTGCAACAGTGTTTTCAAATATCGACTTGAGATCAGGATATCACCAGTTACAAATTAAAGAGGAATATGTTCCTAAGACTGCATTTAAGACGAGGTTTGGACACTATGAGTTTACTGTTTTAATGTTTGGACTGACAAACGCCTCGGGGGTATTCATGAGTTTGATGAATGAGGTGTTCTACGAATACTTGAAAAAGTTTGTTCAAGTATTCATTGATGACATACTGATATATTCTCGGATGAAAAAAGAACATGAAAAACAATTAATCTTAGTACTACAGTGTTTACGAGAAATCAAATTATACGAGAAAATGACGAAATGTTCTTTTTACCAATCAAATATCATTACTTGGGGCACGTTATATCTGATGAAGGTATAGTTGTGGATCCAACGAAAGTAGAAGCTATTATGGAATGGCATGCATTGACAAATGTACAATAAGTACACAACTTTATGGGTTTAGCAGGATATTACCGATGGTTCGTCGAAGGTTTTTCAAAGATAGTAAATCTGATCACGAAATTGTAGAAGAAAAACAAGAAGTTTTTATGGAGCAAGAAATGTGTGGAAGCATTTCAAAGGCTCAAGGAGTTGTTGACGACAATGTCAATATTGAAAGTCCCCGACATGGACAAGGAATTCTTGGTGTGCACAGATGCATCCAAGAAAGGTTTAGGCAGAGTATTGATGCAAGGAAGTCGAGTGATTGCTTACAACTAAAGGAAATTAAGAAAGCATGAGGAGAACTATACAACACATGATTTAGAGTTACTGGCAATTATATATGCCTTGAGAGTATGGAGACACTATCTGATTGGACAAAAATTTGAATTGAAGACAGATTATTGTGGATTGCAACAAATATTTACACAGAGTGACCTGAACGCATGACAAAGGCATTGGTAAAAAATGCTTAGTGAATACGACTTCGATATTTCTTACATATAAAGGGTATGGTAAACAAAGTGGCTAATGCGTTGAGTCAGAGACAACGTGTATTCTCAGTGATACCTCTTCAGAAGAATCTTCGAGAAAATATTCTAGCTATACAGATCGACGATGACTAGTACAAAGAGGTTAAGGAAAATATCGGACGAGACACCATGATGGTACCAAAGTTTGAGGGTTATACATTGGATAATGACAGATTGATGAGGTATAATAACATGATTTACATACTGCCTAACGATGAATTGAGAAGTTTGATCTTAAGCGAAGCTCATAAAGTAGTGTACATGGCTCATCCAAGAATCACAAAGGCGAGGGAAAACCTTAAGCTTTTATTCTTCTGGAAAGGAATGAAAGCAGACATAGTTAGCTACATGGCAAGATGTTTAGAATGTTAGTAAGTGAAATATGAACATACACATCCGACAGGATTACTACAGCCACACGTTATTCTAGAATTGAAATGGGAGGTCATTTTGATGGAGTTTATTGTTGGATTGATGCTGACAACAAGAAGGCACGACTCAATTTTTGTGGTAGTTGACACTTTGACGAAGAGTGCACATTTTATTCATGTGCATATGACGTATCAGGCGCCAGACCTAGCTAGATTTTTTATCAGCGAGATTTTCAGATTACATGTCGTGCCAAAAAGAATCATATCTGATAGAGGATTGGTGTTTACAAGATGTTTTTGGACCAGTTTCCAAGAGGCCTTGGGAACATAACTTAACTTTAGTACAACATATCACCCTGAGACCAACGAGAAGACATAAATAATGAACCAAATTTTGGAAGATATGCTGTGTATGGATGTAATGGACCAACATAAGCATTGGGAAGAGTTCTTGCCACTGCTAGAGTTTGCATACAACAACAACTATCAAAGTACCATTAAGATGGCACCATTTGAGTTTCTTTACGTGTGACCATGATGGATGCCATTGAGCTGTGATCGACTTGAGGATAAGGTCCTGGTAGGACCACAAACGATCCAATAAATGGAAGAAAAAATCAAAGCAATAAGACAAAGGATTAAAGAAGTGGAAGATCGACAAAAGAGTTTTGTTGATGCACATCACACTGACCACAGTTATGAAGTTGGCGACCGAGTTCTCTTGTGGGTGAAATCGCACAAGAGTTCGATCAAGTTTGGAAAGGGTGCTTAACTCTCTCCTAGGTTTGTGGGACCTTTTGAAGTTGTGGAAAAGAAAGGACCCATGGCCTATCGACTAACCTTGCCTCATTCTTTGAGGTGTATGCATGATTATTTTCATGTATCTGTTTTGAGACATTATGTTAGTGATCCTACACATGTGATTGACATAATTTTTTTGCAGGTGTCAGACGAGGGTGTACTCACGACGGAGCCAATCCGCATTCATGACCATCACATTCGACAGCTATGATGTCGAACAGTTGATCGGGTCAAGGTCCAGTAGGAAAATTATAGTTCGCACTTGGCTACCTGGGAGGATGCATATGATATGTGTCAACAATTTCCTTACTTATTTGATAGATTAGACATATAGATCTTGCCAGCTACTTTTGTTTCTACATTTATATACTGTACAACTTCGAGATGAAGTTTAAAACAAGAGGGGTTGTATGTAACATCTCACTCTTGCGAGCACATGCTATTGACTTATTCTTTGAGGACACTTGCGTGCAAGTGATCTGGTTATAGTACATGGTTATTGTTTCGCTGATGGATTTTTATGATGATGTTGATGGCTGTGATTTAATGTTATTTGATATATATGTATTGACATAAGCTATTGACAAGTTTTCCTTGAGTGTGCAAGACACTTTACATATTGTGGATGTTGACGACATCAATGGACCTCATTGGAATCCGGATTGAGTCAGGGAGTGGGTTGTATTGGTTTTAGTATTTCATTTATGCATATGTGACATATGATCGATTATAGTATGATTTGTATA
Source organism: Picea mariana (assembly GCA_032191745.1). Taxonomy (NCBI): domain Eukaryota; kingdom Viridiplantae; phylum Streptophyta; class Pinopsida; order Pinales; family Pinaceae; genus Picea; species Picea mariana. The sequence goes on from JASDQU010101291.1 coordinate 168,818, forward strand.
TGGATCATTGACAATGTTTCATTGATGGATGCAGACTCACAAATGATTGCTAATATGACTCACATAAGGAGTAAAGGTGCCATGCACATAGACTAGATATTGAGGGAGAGGTGTAGCGAAGTCCCTGTCACAGCCTACTAGAACTCATGTCGTGGCTCAAATTTTAGGTTAACAATTATCTAGTTCGAGAGGTCCACGATGTCGTGAGGGTAGACTGAGACAATTGTTCACAAAGATTCTAAGGGGTGAGCAATAAAGCGAGGTCCTTATTCCTTAGAAGCCCTTAGTCTCTCACAAGGTCACCCAAATGGAGTACTGACTCCAAGGGTTGGACAACTACCAAAACTAGTCAAAAGTCGAGTGGCACCCTTGGAGCATGGAGTTGCGTCTTGAAGGGCATGTCATGTAAGTAACACTTGAGTCAATGAATCTAGGTGTCCTAGGAAACCTTGAGCGGATAATTAAACCTTGAAAAATATTTAAGCACTTCCAGATTAATTAATTAATTAAAGAACAAATTTAGTAATTGTAAACCCCAAATGAAGTCTAAGCCTATTCAAACATTAATCCTAATTCTCATTTCTTGTAAGGAGGCTAACACTAAATTATTAACTAAATTAATTTAAAAAAAAAGGGTCAAGAAAATCAAGTTAATATTTAAGAAAAGGTGAAATATATCTAAAGAATTGATAAGGCACATGTGTGCAAGAAATATTAAAAGGGAGTTTTAAAATAAGAAAGAAATAAAAATAAGAGAATAGGGTACGTATAGTAAGGAATCTAGAGTCTAGCTACCACTAGTTTAACTAGGAGAAGAATCCTATTTTAACTCAACTCATATTTAGTAAGGCGTCAGTCATTAATGGGAATTTGGGGAATAAAGAGACAACTAAGAGTGATTTAAGGAGTGTTTTTAGGAAAGGTGAGGGAAATCGACTTTAATTAAATAAAATGTGGAATTTCTTGTGCAACTTGGGAGAGGGTGACAAGTGTAAGGGGGAAATGATTCTAATTTATTTAATTAAAAAACAAATTAATTGTGCAAGTGGGGAATGTGTCTTTCAGGAAACTCCTATAAAGAAAATGGTCGAGAGGGAGAAGGGATCACACACTAGTTATGGGTAAATTTATGCTGCAAAATTTTTGACTGGTTTTAATTGTGAGAGTTGGGATACCCAGCTCGAGAGAGAGTGGTGGCTCTACCTTGCGAGGAAAGATGGGAGCTAGATGATTTCTGTTTGTGTGTGTGCATGGCCCCTTTGGAGTTTGGGGGGATAAGGGGGATGAAGAGTACCCCTAGCGTTGGATGGGAGGTACCGGTGAAGTCCTTGCGATTAACAAGCGAGAGATCCATAAGGAACGTGATTGTTGAGGAACATCTTCGAATTCCTCGTCTCCTGTTACGATATTTCTTATGTGAGTTTGAATGTAATATTTTGGATTACATATATATGGATTTTTATTGCAAAATATGTATTAAATTATGATTTTAAATTCTGCAAATTCAATGGATATATATGGATTTTTATTGCAAAATATGTATTAAATTATGATTTTAAATTCTGCAAATTCAATGGATGGTTGTGGGATGTGGAAAGGATATTTTTAACCATGTTACCAACAAAATTCTAACCCATTGTATGGAAAAATGTTAATCGATGTTCCCCCTTTACAACCCATAGGACTTTACCCAACGATTTTCATTAAACTTCCTCTGCGATTTGCATGGAAGTCACTCAACGAATTTCATGAAACTTGACATGCGTTTTTGCATGGGACTTTACTCAGCGATTTCCATTAAACATTCTCTGAGATTTTTCATGGAAGTTACTCTGCGAATATCATGAAATTTGACCAACGTTTTCGTGTATTCTTCCAGCGATTACAAAGACCTCTCCTGTAGCGATTTCTCCCTGCGTTTTTGTGTATTCTTCCTCTGACTGCAAAGACCTCTCATGTAGCGATTTCGCCCAACTTTTTTTTGGTATTCTTCCAGTGATTGCAAATGCCTATCCTGTAGCGACTTCGCCCAATTTTTTTGTGTATTCTTCGAATGATTGCAAATACATCTCATGTAGCGATTTCTCCCATCGTTTTTGTGTATTCTTCCAGCGATTGCAAAGATCTCTCATGTAGCGATTTCGCCCAGCGTTTTTGTGTATTCTTCCAGCAGCGAATTACCTTCAGAGATCCTTCCAGCGATTCGTTTCCTCCAATTTTTTGGATGCGTCGTTCTCCAGCAACGATTTACCTTATGTTGAGTCCGAGGCAGTAGTCCATTCGTTGCCCCTTTTAAAAATTCGTTAGCTTGATTAAATTTCCATTTCTGCTATTGTATTGGATCCTTGTCGCCTTGTGAGTAAGAACGACTTGTCTGTCATTTTCTGTGTTTATGATAGGGACCTCTCTGTGTCATTATGGGGATGTAATTGCATTACAGGTTCATTATCGCCCAATCCATTTATTAGTTCTTGAATTTTAGTTGTCGAAGCAATCGTTGTCAACCGATTGCCTTCCCTGTCGCAGAAACGTTTCGCCCATGATTTAGGAAACTTTTCTCCTAATACGTCAATACTTGAATTAGGTGGATATACAAGGCAGGCTTGACTGCTAATGTGATTATTATTGTCAATTTTAAAAGGGACAAGTAATGGATTATAGCATTGAATGGTATGGTTTCCTTAAGAAGATTGACCTACCCATGATTCCTTCTAAATGAAAGAAAAATAACCTAGAGGTATATATATATATAAGAAAATTAACCTCCCTCCTCTTTCTCTCTCTATATAGGTGTAATTTATAATAAGATTGGCTCGTTTAATTATCATAAAGGAATTCAAGCTAGTGCAAGTGTACATAGGGAGAATAATAACTTGGGATAGGTCAATGCTAATTTTACATATGTCTTTGCCATCTCCTATTGATGATGGCATAGAGTGCTTACACTCACCCATCCTCCTTCCTTGTATGTCACAATTTCTAGTTAAGGATTGTGTTATTGTGGTGTAGACTTTGTTTTATGTACATGGTAAGTCATATCTTGCTGGGTGAGAATTTATTATTTAGATTGTTCCTTGTTGTTAAGTGGAAATTGATGATAGATATAACACTCTTTCTTAGTATCCGTTTATGTTTGGTAGAATGAATAGTTCTTAAAGGTCTGGAGTAATAATGATGATGGAATAATAAAAATATGTACCCGATACTATGAAGGTGCTTATGCCCGTGTGGTCCTTTCCAGTCTGTGTGTATTCCTCTTACTCATTATACATAATTATTGATTGAAGAATTACCAAGTTTAGTATTTATTCTATTGCGTTGTGAATAATTGATGTTTAGGTGAGATTGATGATTTGGTTGGGATTGAGGTTTATGTTGGGTTATGGGATTTAGACACCTCCTTGTTCCTCAGAACAGTCACCAGTCCCGAGACCTTAAGTGGTCAAAATCAATCGAATGAATCCTAGACTTGAGCGTTGCTTATGTGTTTTGGAGGTCCTAACTATGTAGGATAGGTTGGGCGGGTAGTTTTCTTATATTACCACTTGAGATATGTTGATTAAATGATAGTGATGTTACTTCAGTGGACCACGATGTGTCGATTATGTGTTGCTACTTATTTATGACGATGCGTCATTTATGTCTTGTATTTATTATGATGATGTGTGATTTTTTGTTGTTATTAATTACAATGATTTGATTGATTATGTGTCATTATTAATTATGTTAATGCATTGATTATGTTCCGCTACTAATTATGTTAATACATTGCTTATGTGTCATTATTAAGTAGGATGATGTGGTGATGGTGTCGCTATTCATTGTGTGATGACATTTAAATTCCTATTGCTTTAAAAAAAAAAAAAAATACTTGTTGTACATCATTATTTGTTGTCATAATGGAGGGGACGTTACACTAGGGGCATGGCATGCAATATAGCAAATTAAAGGCAAAGTCAGTCTAATTCTAATTCTAAGAATTGTTGTTAGCTAATGTATTTTTAAGAACCAAATGAATGTGTGAGCACAAATATATAAAGAGGCAGATTATGAGAGTGATCAATGAGTAGATAGGTCGATATCAATGTAGGTGGGTTATTGTATGGAATAAAGTAGAAGCCATAATAAAATTCCTAGACAAGGGAGGGAATTAATGAATAGGCAACCACTAGGTGAGGTGTCTTGCACACTATTGAATATAGCAATAAATATGGTAGTTGTATAGATGTATCATATGGATGAAGGAAGGAAAATCATAGGGGTATTAAATCTGGTAGCTAGGCCAATCCAATGTGATGGAGGAATAGCCTGGTAAATACGTTACTTGTGATCAATGAATAACCTTGTAGAGAGGCCACTCACATTGCGAATCGCCTATATCCACTATGAGATAAAATGGATGACAAACAGCAATGCAATGGTCATCCTAGGCAGATCTACAAGGTACTTTTAGGAGGTCCCATCAAGACATAATGTATTGCATAACAATTTCATGGAAACATCACCCTACAATATTAAAATTTAACATACTTTCAAATATTTTATTTACTTGCTAATTAAAAAAACACTATTTGTATTAAATTCAATACAAATTGTTTCATAAAAATGATATTGCACTATTTAATACTTGAATCATATAAGTTAAGAAACTTTGTTAATTATTTAATTTTTTTTTTCTTTTTCAACAAAAAATTTCTCAATATATTATAAATATATGTTGTTCTAAAAAATAATACATATAACTGTCAAATTACATCCTTCACTAGTGGCACTTCAAAGAGAAAGGTCTTATGATGCAGGAGCATCGTCAACAAGTATACGTGGCAGGACAACTCAGTGCCTGAGGACCAATTTGGAGTCTCAAATAATAACTAGTACTGCAAATATTTTGAAGCTGATAGAAAACAATAAAAGGAAAAATCATGTGCGTAGACAGAATGAGCACGCGTGACCTGAGAATTTAACCCTAGTCTTGATGTAACCATAATTAGGTAGTAGTTAGTTTGTTTATTTTGTATAAAGAGAGGTTTTGTACGCTCTAAAGAAGTTTTACGATAACTGCAAGCTAGTAGGAGAATTCTGAGTTTGTAATTGTTGTTTGATTTAGATGTAGCCAGTTTTTCTTTTGAATGAAGATAACAGAGGAAAATTGATCCAATGTATGCTGTGAATATTGGTTGCAATTTCCCTGTTGTTTTAGTTAATCTTTTCAATAATAAATGCATCTTTCTACGAGTGTATGTAGTTTTGAAATGCTTGCATAAAATTTAAATCGCTTTTCTTTGTGAGTCAGTGCAAAGTGTGCACACACTTTGCAAGGAGTGCATTGATAGGGTCTTCTTCGACTCGTAAAGTTTAGAAAAAACAACGTAAGATTTCCTTTGCAGGTAGTGCAAAGTGTTTGCTGCAAGGAGTGCACAATCGTTCGCAAGAATCCAAATCTTGCGTAAGAATCTGTTGCAAGGAGTGCACAGATCCAGAATTCGACTCCGTGTCGAAGTGACTCTACAAGAAGTCGAAGGACTGGAACAACGGAATGCTAGGAAGGCGAGAAGAATTATTTTCAAGAAATCTTTGAATCTGAGTTTGACAAATTTCCCGAAAAATCAAGAAGTGCTTGGGAGATCAAAACCTTTGAGGAGATCAAAACCTTTGAGGAGATCAAGCTCAGAAGGAATAACACTTTAAAAGAAGTGTGGACGAGCTCCAAGAAACAGACTCACAAGAAGGACAAAGGTTGAAGCCTTTGAATCTTTCGAAAATCTTCCAAGTCCGAAAAAAGCGTAAGCTTAGGGGGAGAGATCTGGACCATCCAATCAACGTACATACATGAGGGAAAAGCACAAAGGAAAATATCTCAACCGTTCGATCTGATCACCATAGAAAATATCTCAGTCGTTCGATCAAAGTGCAAAGAAAGCATCTCAACCATATGATCTGCGCGTCTAAGGATCGTAGCCGTCCGATCAAGGTAAAGTGCACTAACATTAAAGCTTTGAAAGTGTATAGGAGAATCAGACTTATAAATTTATGAAATCATTGGAATCGTCCATCGTCAAGGGGGACACGTAGCGAGAGATTAGCATTTCGCTGACTCGTGACTTTGAGAAGTCAAAAGGCAGAGTTATAAGAACTTACGAATCACGATTTGATCAAAGCCATTGATTGAAGGAGAAATTTGGACCGTTGATTTTCTAGGGAGATATCAGGAGTTCATATATCAAGAGAAGGGAGGTGTGTGGTCTTCCAACTTCCTGAAACGCAAAGTCTCGATTCAAAAAGAGTTGATCTGAGCCGTTAGATCATGGGGAGTTGTAAGCTGTTGATCTGGCACACATGAATTTTGGTATATCGGGGATCGGAGGAGAGAAGTGATCATCCTTCCAACTACGCGAAACGCGAAGTCTTGATATGTGAAAAGGAGATCTAGACTATTGGATCACGGGGATTGTGGAACATTGATCTAACAAACGAAACTTGCAAGTTTTGGGTTTGAAAGGACGAGCAAGCGAACTTCGCGAGACACGAAGTCACAAAACATGAAATCGCGAAACACTTGAAAGATTGGCCCATGATCATAAAAAAGGGGTACATCGGTGAAGGAGAATAGATGGACTAGCACGTGCTAGGCTCCTGTCGGGATTTCAGAAGTCAGGAGAGTCGAGGTGACTCATATGCAAATGCATGATACGTGAAATTGCGATGCGCCTTTTGATTAGGTGATTGATCACAGCCTTGGTCATGTAAAGAGAGGGGCTTAACTAGGAGACCTAACGCCTAAATACATTGAGGCTTTAAAAGTGTTAAAGAGAATCCCGTGTATTCCATATAACTTGTGACTTAAGGGAAAGAGGGCCTATTTAGTCAACTAAAGGTCCTTGAGGGACTGAAGAGTCAATCAGACTCAGTTTCTTTGTTGATCCTAGACCAGGAGGTCGTGCAACCCTTAGGAGGGAAGGGGGGTCTACCTCAAGTGGTATCAGAACTAATTTTCATTTGTAGATTTCAGGCGAAGGATAAAAAGAACTCAAATTTGTACTCTGTGTGTGAGAGACAGTCAAGACAATGCCACCGAGGAGATGAGGGAAGCCACCTTTAGCCAATCCTGTTGTAGAAAGAGAGATGTGATAACTTCATGCAAGGTTGGAAGCGATGGAAGCAGTGCAGAGAAGAGAACGTAATGTTGGAGATGTCAGAGATGTAGAATCTAGAGAAGCTGCAGGGGAACACGTTGTCGAAGAACGCTTGCTAAGAGAACTTGTTATATTGGGAGATAGAGCTAAGATAGAGGTTCCAATATATGAAGGAAATTTGGATGTTGAAGAGATGCTGGATTGGATAAGGTCCATGGAAAAATATTTCTATTATGAATATGTCTATGAGGAGAAGAGGGTGATACATGTTGTCACTAGGATTAAAGGACATGCAACACTGTGGTGGGATGAACTACATGCTAAGAGGAGAAGTAAAGGCAAATCGAAGATAAAGAATTGGGAAATAATGGTAGCCAAGCTGATGGCTAAATTCATTCCCAAAGATTATCAAATCAATATGTTTAGGAAGATACATAACTTGAGACAGAAGGGTATGGTAATTAAATAATACACAGAGGAGTTCTACAAGCTGAACATCAGAGCTGGACAAAGAGAGAGGGATGACGAAAAAGTTTCCAGGTATATAAATGGCATGAGGTATGAAATCCGGGATGAGCTCAACATGATGTCGGTAAAGATAGTGGAGGATGCTTATCAGTTCACGCTGAAGGCAGAAGAGAAGTTGGCCAGAAAACAAAGCCAACGAGGTAGAGGTAAAATCTTAGACCTGAACAAAGGCAAGGGAATTTCCCATGACAAAGCGCATAATTCCAAGGACAAGGTTGAAACTCCACATAGTCACTCGAAAATAGGAGGACGTTCCTGAGGAAGACAGGGTGGTGGAAGAAACTCTTCTAGAGGAAGAGGCAGAGGAGGAATAAGGTGTTATGCCTATGGAAAGACAGGGCACATGTCTTGGGAATGCCCCGAGAAAAAGAAAGAAGGAGGAGAAGCTCACATTTCGAAAGCAGAAAGAGGGAATGTTGAAGTAGAACGAGCAGAGGATGGAACATCCCTGATGATGAGAAAATTTCTCTTAAAACTAGAGGTAGAAGTTAAAAGGCTAGTACAGAGGAACACTCTATTTAGGATAGCTTGCAAGACTAAAGACAAAGTATGGAAGGTGATCATTGACAGTGGGAGCAATGATAACTTAGTATCCACGGAGATGGTGGAGAAATTGGAGTTGGAGACAACTGCATACCTAGAACCATATAAAGTCTCATGGTTACAAAAAGGATATCGGGTAATGGTTACTAAACAATACTTGGTTGAATTTAAGATAGGAGGATATAGAGATGAAATTATGTGTGATGTAATTCCCATGGATGTATGGCATATTTTGTTGGGAAGACCATGGAAGTTTGATAAGAATTTCATTCATGATGGGAGGAAGAATACATACACCTTGGAGAAGAATGGTAGGAAACACATGTTGTTGCCAATAGAAGAGAATAAAGTGAAAGGGGAAGCCAATACAAACATACTTCTCATGAGTGGGAGGGAACTCCTGAAAGAAGTAAAGAAAGAACAGGAGATGCAATTTTCTATGGTGAGGAAACCCATAGTTATCCTTACTAGTACTTCGATAGATGATTTTCCTGAAGAAGTTTAGGAATTGTTAGATAATTTTGCTAACATAGTGGTGGATGAGATTCCTAACTTGTTGCCACCCATCATATCGATTTGATACTAGGAGAAATTCTACCAATCAAAGCAGCGTATAGACTGACACCTCGAGAGAATGAGGGGTTAAAGAACCAAGTCCATGAATTGTTAGACAAGGGTTTGGTTAGAGAGAGCTTGAGTCCATGCACAATACTAACTGTGTTGAGTCCAAATAAATATGGAAGATGGAGAATGTGTACATACTCGAGAGCCATCAACAAGCTCACTATCAGGTATATATTCCCTTTGCCAAGAATAGATGATTTGATGGATTATTTAAGTGGATAAAATTTCTTTTCTAAGATAGATTTGAAAAGTGGATATCACCAGATCAGAATGAGGGAAGGTGATGAGTGGAAGACAACCTTTAAGACAAATGAAGGTTTGTATGAGTGGCTTGTTATGCCATTTGGCTTAACCAATGCCTCGAGTACTTTTATGAGGTTGATGAATGAAATACTAAAAGATTTCATTGGCAATTTTATAGTTGTGTATCTAGATGATATACTGATATTTAGCAAGACTAAAGAGGAGAATTTGAGGCACCTGACACTAATGATGAGGAGACTACAACAGGAGAAGTTGTTGATAAACTTGAAGAAGTCCTCTTTTATGAAGTCATAACTCATTTACTTGGGTTTTGTGATCTCTTCAAATGAACTGAAGATGGATCCGGAGAAGGTGAAAGAAATCAAAGAAAGACCATCACCCAGGAGCATGTTTGAGGTAAGAAGCTTCCATGGATTAGTGAGTTTATACAGGAAGTTCATCATAGATTTTAGTGGAATTTGTGCACCAATGATCGATACAATGAAGAAAAGGCACAAGTCTTTTAAATGGACAAAGGAGGCCGAGAAGAGCTTCAATATACTGAAGGAGAAAATAACAAAGTGACCAATTCTGGTCTTACCAAATTTTGAGAAGACATTTCAGGTGATATGTGATGCAAGTGGCATTGCAATTGGAGGGTTTTTGAGCCAGGACAATAGACATGTTGCTTACTTCATCGAGAAGATGAATGAGACTAAGAGAAAATACTCCACCCATGACAAGGATTTTTATGCTATAATCCAAGCCCTAAAGAAATGGATAAATTACCTTATCCCACAAGAATTTGTCTTGTATAGCGATAACTAAGATTTACAATTCATAACCAGATAGGAAAAATTGAATCAGAGGCATGAAAAGTGGATTGATTTTATGCAGAATTTTACTTTTGTCATAAAACATATTGCTGGGAATGCTAACAAAGTTGTTGATGCATTGAGTAGGAGATGTTTGATTCTGCAGGAATTTCAGGTAAAGAGATTAGGGTTATAACACCTTGAGGAACTGTACAGTGATGATCCAGATTTCAAGGAAGCATACAGAGCATGTGCGAATCCTATGTTGAGAGATAGAATCCAATGGACACAGTATATGATTCAAGAGGGATTGATGTTCAAGGGAAATCAATTGTGCATACCAAAATGCTCAATGAGGGATAACCTTTTGAAGGAAAAACATAGTGGAGGATTGGCTAGACATTTCGGCCATGATAAGACATTTTCACAATTGAGCAGTTCATACTATTGGCTAGGTATGAGAACATATGTGATAAAATTCATCAACATATGTAGAATATGCCAACATGTGAAAGGTAAAATACAGAACACTGGATTGTATCAACCATTTCCCATACCAGAGAGGCCTTGGGATGCAATAAGCATGGTTCTTGTGTTGGGACTGCCAAGAACGCAAAGAGGATGTGATTCCATATTTGTGGTGGTGGATAGATTTTCAAAGATGACACACTTTATCCCACGCCATAAGACCAGTGATGAAACACATGTTCTGAATCTGTTCTTTAAGGAAGTTGTGAGACTTTATAGCTTACCCAGAAGCATTGTCTTGGAAAAAGACACGAAGTTTGTTGGTCATTTTTGGAGAACACTGTGGAAGAAGTTAGGGACATATTTTTCCTTAATCTCATCCTATCACTCTCAGACAGATGGAAAGACTAAGGTGGTAAACATAAGTTTGGGAAACTTATTGAGGATTCTGGTCACTGAGCACCATAATTAATGGGATTAGATTCTGCCACAAGCAGAGTTTGCATACAATGATCCACCAAATAGGAGAACTGGGAAGAGCTCATTCCAAATATTGTATGGAATGCAACCCAAGGGAGTATATGAGTTGAGAGACTTGGAACAGAGTGAGATTAGGAGCGCAGTTGTAGAATTCTAGCCAAGAGTACAAACACAGAGCTGATCAACATTGTAGAGAAATTCAATTTGAAGTAGGAGATCAGGTTCTAGCACATCTCAGGAAGGAGAGATTCCTTAGGGGGACATATAACAAGATAAATATGAAGAAGATAGGGCCATGTAAGATCTTGAGGAAGTTTGATGCAAACACCTATGAGATCGAGCTACCAGATGATGTGGGCATATCGCCCATATTCAACGTCTCAAACCTGTATCCTTATAGGAAGGATGACACAGAGGGATCAACAGATCAAGAGAAGATTCAGTGGGAGAAATAAATTCCTATAGCAGAAAAACCACAGATGGAAAAGATCATTGATCATAGGATTGGTATGAAGACCCGAAGGAAGACCTATTTTGAGTATCTAGTCAAGTGGAAGGGACATCCAATAGAAGATGCCAGTTGGGAGAGTGAAGTTGATTTCATAAGAATGGAAAGTCGGTGAAAAAGTCCATGAATTTTTTCCCAGGGGAGTGTGATGCAGGAGCATCGTCAACAAGTACACATGGCAGGACAACTCAGTGCTTGAGGACCAATCCAGATTCTCGAATAATAGCCAGTACTGCAAATCTTTTGAAGACGATAGAAAACAATAAAAGGAAAGATCACACACGTACATAGAATGAGCATGTATGAACTGGGAATTTAACCCTAGTCTCGTTGTAACCACAATTAGGTAGCAATTAGTTTGTTTCTTTTGTATAAATAGAGGTTTTGTAGGCCCTAAAGAAGGGTTACAATAGCTGCAAGCTAGTAGGAGAATTTTGACTTTGTAATTGTTGTTTGATTTAGCTGTAGCCAATTTTTATTTTGAATGAAGATAACAGAGGAAAATTGATCCAATGTATGGTGTGAATATTGGTTGCAATTTCCCTGTTGTTGTTGTTAATCTTTTCAAGAATGAATGAATCTTTCTACGAGTGTATGTAGTTTTGAAATTCTTGCATAAAATTTAAATCACTTTTCTTCGTGAGCCGGTGCAAGGTGTCCACACAGTCCGCAAGGAGTGCGTTGAAAGGGTCTATTTCAACTCGTAAATTTTAGAAGAAATAACATAAGATTTCCTTTGCAGGTAGTGCAAAGTGACTGCTGCAAGGAGTGCACATTCATCCACAAGATTCCAGATATTGTGTAAGAATCTGCTGCAAGGAGTGCACATATCTAGAATTTGACTCAGTGTCAAAGCGACTCCTTAATAAGTTGAAGGATTGGAACAGAGGAATGCCAGGAAGGTGAGAAGAATTATTTTCAAGAAATATTTAAATTTGAGTTTGACGAATTTCCCAGAAAAGTAAGAAGTGCTTGGGATATTGAAACCTTTGAGGAGATCAAGCTCAGAAGGGATAACACTTTACAAAAAGTGTGGACGATATCCAGGAAAATGAATCACAGGAAGGACAAAGGTCGAAGCCTTTGAATATTTCGAAAATCTTCTAAGTTTGAAGAAAGCATAAGCTCAGGGGGAGAGATCTGGACCATCCGATCAGCGTCTAGACAATGAGGGGCAAGCACAAAGGAAAATATATCAACCGTTCAATCTGAGTGCCAGAGAAAATATATCATTCGATCGATTAGAGTGAAAATAAAGGATCTTAGCCATCCGATCTACGTGCCTAAGTATTGTAGCCGTCTGATCAAGGTAAAGTGCACTAACATTAAAGCTTTGAAATTGTACAGGAGAATCGAACTTATGAAGTTATAAAATCATCAGAACCATCCATTGTCAAGGGGGGAATGTGGCGAGAGATCATCATTTCACTAACTCGTGACTCTGAGAAGTCAAAAGGTAGAGTTATAAGAACTTGCGAATTGAAAAATTGTGATTTGATCACAGTCATTGATCGAAGGAGAAATCTGGACCGTTGATCGTCCAGGGAGATATCGGGAGTTTTTATATCAGGAGAAGGGAGGTGAGCGTTCTTCCAACTTTGTGAAACGTGAAGTCTCGATTCGTGAAGAGTTGATCTGAGCCATCATATCACAGGGAGTTGTGAGTCGTTGATCTGACGCACATGAATTTCAGGATATCAGAGATCAGAGGAGAGAAGTGATCATCCTTGCAACTCCAGGAAACATGAAGTCTTGATACGCGAAAAGGAGACTTGGACCGTTGGATTGCGGGGATTGTGGATTGTTGATTTGACAAATAAAACTCGTAATTTTGGGGTTTGGAAGGATGAGAAATTGAATTTCGTGAGACGCAAAGTCGCGAAACGCCTGAAAGATTGGCTCATGGTCATAGTGAAGGGGCACATCGGTGAAGGAGGATAGAGGGGCTAGCACATGCTAGGATCATGTCGGTATTTCAGAAGTTAGGAGAGTTGAGGTGACTCATATGCAAAGGCCCAATATGCGAAATCATGATGTGCCTTTCGATTAGGCGACTGGTCACAGCCTTGGTCACATAAAGAGAGGGGCTTAACCAGGAGAGCTTGTGCCTAAATACACTGAGGATTTAAAAGTGTTAAGGATAAGCCTGCACGTTCCCTATAACCTATGAATTAAGGGAAAAGGGGCCTATTCAGTTGATTAAAGGTCCTTGAGGGACTGAAGAGTCAATCAGACTCAATTTCTTGACCGATCCTAGACCGGGAGGTCGCGCAACCCTTAGGAGCGAAGGGGGGTATGCATCATATTAACAAGCATACCTTAAAGTGATTTAATAACTATATAGTAACTCTTATATAGCTATGCCAAATATCAAAGAGCTACATATAAAAGCTACAGAGGGGGCCCACCAGGCCTACAAAATAGCAAAAAGGAACCAAAAAATTGAATTTAACTCCATCATAAAAATAGGTGTAAAAAGTGAGAAGGACCCTCATGCCCATTGATCCATTTGTTGAATTGAATCTTTCCCTCTATCATTTGAAGCACTTTTTTTGAAAGAGTGTCTGCCTCTTCATTTTCCTCCCTGTCAATGTGAGTAAAACTGATAGAGTTGAAAGTAAGTTTTAATGCCCACACCCAGTCCGACCAACCCAACAATGAGGAGACTTGAAGATTCCCCCTATTATTTAGCCAATATATCACAATTTCTAAATCTCCCGGGACTTGTATATGCTCAATGTCCAACCAGATAGTGAAATTTAACGAAGCCGACGCTCCCAGGAGCTCAACCCTAGTGTTTGTGCCTAGTCCACAGTTTAGGGTCCACCTATAAATAATATTTCCATATTTCTTTATAATTCCCCCAGCTCCACTAACAAGGCCATTTTCTTGTGCCGCTCCATAAAACTAGGATATAGAATCTGAAGTTATAGCAGGTGTTTTTTTTAGTCTAGGAAACTTCCTTTTTGGTGGCCTCCTTCCACTCGAGTTTTCTAAAAAACCCAATAGTTTACAAGAAGTCCCCAGTAAATATGGGGAGCGAGAATCAAAGATGCATGAATTTTGGTCCAGCCAGATGTACCAACAAACCAACGAGGGAAGGAAAATAAAATATTTCTCTTGTTTTGTCCAAGTGTAAAAAAAACTAGAAATAGATTTACCACTCCAGTTTGTGTTTAGACTGTAAGTTACAGTAATAAGCTGCCAAAGATTTTGAGAAAACAAGGAGTGTACAAATAGATGTAACCCTGTATCTGCATCCAAAGAACATAAAGGGAATAATCTATGGCCTATACAACTTCTTTTCTGGAGGTTTTCCCAAGTTAAAAGTTATTTTCAACTACCAGCCACGAGAACAGTTTTATTTTGTAAGGAAGGTCCCACGACCACAAATGTTTCCGCCACCCTGCAACCTGATGGGGCCATAATTTCTTTTCCAAAGAATTATATACATTTTTAACAATGATTAGTCCTGAATGATCTCCTCCAATTCAAAGGAGAAAGTCTTTTGTAGGATGTAGAAGAATACCATAAGAAACCGGGTCCTTACAAAAAGAGGACCATTATGTAGCCAAAAATCAAGAAAGGACCAAAGCTAAAATTCTTTTCCATTGTTTCGTAATGAAGCCCACTATAGATTGAGCTCTAGCTTGATAAATATAGTATATATAGTTATTCTTTAAGGCCACAAGTAGTTCCTGAGATAGTAATGAGGAATCATCCATACCCAGAATCTTGTCCATGCCAATCAAAACTGAGTGCCCATTTCCTGGGTTCCATTTGAGCCAATGGGTGATGAGTGGAAGTGATTTCAACAAATTCTTCCAGGTCTGTGAGGCCAGATGTTGAATTACAGTAGTCAATCTAAGCTAGGTAGAAACATAAACATAGGGAAGATACTTGTCCTTGATCACTCGATGTCAAATAATTTCTTTCATTAACACCCTCCATAAGGAGTTTTTGGCCAAGGCATGGTTGAAGTGGAAAATGTTCCTAAGGCCCCAATCACCAACAAACTTTGGTTTGGAAATCACCTCCCAACTAACCAGATGAAAATGTTGGTTTGAACCTACACCCGACCAGAGAAAATCAAAGATTAAAGACCGGATATTTGAGAGCATAGAAGATTGAATCATCGCCAAGGCCATCCAGTACAATGACTATGATTATAAAACAACCTTTACAAGAGTGCAATGACTGCTAAGAGATAACCATCGATTGCACCAGTGACTGATCCTATTTTCATATTGTTTTAAAATCCACCTCCAGTCTTCAAAGGTGGATCTCTCCGCTTTAATGAAGTAACCCAGGTACCTAAATCCCTCTGATAGCTCGATGAAATTAATCGAAAAGGATTCCCTTAGATTTTCAAAATCCTCCCCAAGTAAACCCGAATGGTGGAAAGTTGACTTTTCTAAGTTTACTTTGAGACCCAAAGCACAACAAAAAAGCTCCAACAACGATTTAATCAACATCCATTCTTCTAGAGAAGCCTATGACATGATAAGGATATCATATACATAAATGAGATGAAGGATTTTGATAACCCTTGAAATTTTAACCCCTGATAAAACACCTTCAGAAAGGCTCTTTCTCAACAAAAGACTTATACTTTTCATAACTAAGATGAAGAGAAGAGGCGGAAGGGGGAAACCTTGTCGAAGCCCACATTCACTCTGGAAAAAAAGAAGAATTCTCACCATTTATCAAAACAATGAACGAGGCGCTGAAAACACAACTCATGATCCAGTTGGTCGAAAGTAGATTGAAGTCCATTTTGATGAGAATTAAGCGGAGAAAATCCGATTTTACGCATATGCTCTTTTAAAATCAAGTTTCAAGATAAGAGCCTTTTTCTTATTTTGTTTTATACTATGAATACAGTCTTGAGACATTCCAATGGCATCCAATATCAGCCTTCCCTTTAAAAGACCAAGTTTTTCATCAGAAAAAACCCTCGAGAAGACATGCTTGACTTTCTTTGCTATCACCTTCGCTATCAACTTGTAGCATAAATTGCAGAGTGAGATAGGCCTATAGTCACCAAATTTTATGGTTTTATTAACCTTTGGTATCAAATACAAAAAGGTTGAGTTTAGCAATAATTGTACCTTCCCTCTAATCCTAGAGTCCTCAACAAGTTCCATTAGGTTGTCCCCTAGGATGTTAAAGAAATGGAGGACAAATTTAACCGTCCAGCCATTAGGGCTTGGAATTTTGTCTTTTGCAAACAAATTTAGTGTATCTGAGATCTCTAGTAGCGTACAAGGGTGATCAATAAGAATAGAATCCTCCTCCATGAAAAAATTGGAGAATAAATTTACCAAATTTAATTGGTCAGCAGGAGAGGACATGTCATCAGCTTTAAACAAACCTTTGAAGTGACCAGAATCTTTTTTTTTTAGAGCCACCTGCCCCCTATGAGATTGTCCAAACTCATCAATGATCCCCTAGATGTGTTTCTTATTCCTGTTAGCACTGTCATAGTTTTGAAAAAACTTTGTATTTAAATCCCCACATTTCAGCCAAATCGCTCTACTCCTCTGTCTCCAAAGTTCCTCATCCTAGAGGAGTAAAGTATTTCTTTCAATTTCCAAAGATTTTAAGTGACACTCAACTATATGGTTTAAACCATCCCTTTGTAAAAAAGAGGATGCCACTCGAAGATCCTCCTCCAAAGTCTCAAGTCAAAGGATATGTTCCTGGCTTCGACGCCTAGCCTAAACTTTAATCTGATTTTTTAAGACTTTAAGTTTCCACACCAATCTGTGTTGAATATTCGACTCCACCAAGATGGCCAGATTCGCCCAAACTTATTTTACTATCACAAAGAAATCATCCTTCGCCAACCAGGTCAGATTTAACTTGAAAGGGTAGGCACCTGTTATGGTTGGAGATCAAACTGAGCAAAAATCGATGCATGATCCGAGAAGAAAGGAAGATCCACCCAAGAACAGTATGGACCGAATTCACTTAGAAAGGATTTAGAAAACAAAAATTGGTCCAACCTCTTAGAAATTCTATCTGCCTCTATTCCACCATTTCTCCACGTAGGAGTCAAAACATCTGCTAGTAGATCGACTAAAAGGTTATCCTGGATGAGTTGTTTGAAAAAACAAGCTAAGTTGTCCAGTTGAGCCGCAGTTCCCTAGATCTCTTCAACACCTATAGTAAAATTTAAATTGCCTACAACAATAATATTTTTAGAAGCCGGTAAATCACTTGCCACCACCCAATCCCAGAAAGATCTTCTATCATTACATGGGCCATAAACATTGAGTAAACATATACTCTTATCATTTTCTAAAGAGAGACCTATTAAAAAAATACCCCTGCAACAAAAATTGGGCTCCAAAGCAAACTTTTTTGGGTCCCACATCACCATAAGACCCCCGGAGTTACCAAAAAAGATAACGACACATGAAATCCAGCCCGAGACGAGCTTATGGATAAAAAAATGAGCTCTCCCCTCATCAACAAGAGTTTCTTGAAGGAAAATTAAGTCATGTTTAGAATTATGAAGCAGTTTTCACATGGAGGCCTGTATGAGGGTCCCCCCCACCCCTCTAAGATTTAAAGAGAGCATGATCATGGTTTTTCCCTATAAAGGGATTTAATTCCTCTAAGTTCCCCGAAGTCATTGACAACATAAAAATAAGGTTTCAAACCAGGAATAGTACAATTATCCTTTTTACGAGCACTTCTCATATTAATAGGAGAAGTTTCAAATCCTAATCCCTTGGACCAGGCATAAACCTTTCCTCAACCACCACCCAAAGAACCCAACTTCCTCGAAACCTTAGAGAGTCCCAGGAATTTGATAACATTCCTGTCCTGATAGGTAGGTAATGGGACCAAGGCATTCACCTCCCGGAAAATGAGTACTAGGGATTCCAATGTTTCCCCCATAGAGAAATCCTTGGGTTCCAACTCCCTATAACTCGAGATGACCAAAGGCCGTTATTCCCCTTCATTTTCTGCCACCATAGACTCCACAGGAGCATTAAGGACCGAAGCAAACTGACCCCTAGTAGAATGTGAAAGGCTGAGAGAAGTATACATACCAGAACATTGGGTCCCCCTATGGGAAAAAACCCTTATCAAGACATGAATCATTCCCGTTCCCCCCAGGTTATGGAGCAGGTCCCCGAGTTGGAGAGTCAATCCCCTTATCTAGCTTCACTACATAGGAAGGTAAGACATGATCGTGCTTCGGAGAGAACAAAGAATCCAAAGCTAACCTTTCCCAAGAAGTAAGCGAGAAATAAAATAAGGGACAGAGTACTCTTAATTTACCTGTAACAATCGATGAGTCCTCAAGAACAGGCAGGTCCCTAAGATCATCAAGAAAACCTTCACGTATGTAAGAATCCATGTCGGGCGAGTCAATTCTGGACGCCTTCTAGAGTCGAGAGTTTTCTAACTCTTCTTATTCCACAAATCCCTGACATGCACTTCACAGATGTCCTGTTTTTCAGTAGAGGGTACATCGGAAAGGAAGGCCCATGTAATCCAACCTTTGACAAATGACATGACCACACCACTGTATATCCAGGGTTTCTAGTAAGACTTGATGAATGCCAACCTCAACTAGGATCCTACCCAGATTTCTTTCTAGAGCTTGTAGTGACAAACCATCAATGCAGATGAAATGACCTAGAGCGCTACCTATGGCAGTTAAAGATTTTTCATTACAAAGGTTCAAAGGTAAGCCGAGAAGAAGTACCCAAAGGTGGCGGAACTAGAAATAATCCTGCACTGGGTCAAAAGAGATCTGCCACCACTTTAGAATCAAGCTACCTGCGTCAAAGGACCAAAGTTTTTCCAAAACCTTTGTAGCATCCTTCGGCGTGCGAAATTTGAAACCGAACCAACCCCTTGGGAGGAAAAAAGTCTCTGGTTCATAACCCATAAGAGGTAACCAATGAATATTTACCCAGTCCTTAAGAGAAGTGGAACGCTTTGAACGATAGGAAAAATGTCCAACTAAAGTTGTCAAGGCAAGGTTTACCGCCTCATCTTGTCCCAGGTCATCACCTAGAACTATCTTTCTCCTAGTCTTGTTTGCGACCCAAGGCTTCAGACTTCCTTTTCTTCTAATAACAGGCTTAATGACAGTGGCTTGACCACCACTATAGGCTAATGAAGCACCACGATTGTTCTACACCACACCTACAGAGAAAACAAATTGCTGTTTTAGTGAGCGCTCAGAACAACCACCAAAGAGCAACGTTGAAGGATAATCACCCCTTAACTTCAATCTAGACAGGTTGGTGGTCAACACAAGGTCCAAAGTTAATAAACTAGAGATTGACATGCCATATGTCTTATTAAATGCACTCGTCGGATTAAACAGGCCAACTTTCCTCCAAGATTCCTCGTCAAACACACTCATTAGTGTGCTGACGAATGCTTTTTTCATTGGAATCTTCAAACTAGTAGAGAAAGCTTGAAACCTAGCCTCCACTACAAAAACCTCGAACCGCGAAGCTTGAACAGTACACCTAGAATGATGATCCCAGTAAAATGAAAGTAAGTAAGGTAGAAAGAACACTATCTGAGAAGAAAGGCCTCATTAAGCACATTGTCACAACAATTATTAAGGGATGACCGCAAAAAATAGTTAAGAAAAATAGCCAGCCACCTAGTTAAGCATCTGCCAACTATCCAGACATAGTCAAATAAACAAAATTAAGAATCTAACACCCAAAACACAGAGAAAAAATCAAAATCAAAACATGCACCTACTTCCGAGAGCTAGTACCCAACAACACGACCCCCCTCGACCTGCTTTATTAGAAGGTAGCCACCATTAACCTGACATAGCTGGAAAAAGCCACCATTAATCCACCATTAGTTGCAGGTATTCAAAAAATTCTCCTTCCTCACCGCATATTCATTTGCAAGTTCATGTGATTCACATTTTAGTTTGTCATGAACATAGCCAGTTAATTATTTACTTGCTAATTAAAAAAACACAAGTTTGTATTAAATTCAATGCCAATTATTTCAAAAATATATATATATATTTTTATTTAATACTCGAATCATATAAGTTGAGAAACTTTGTGTATTATTTAATACTCAAATCATATAAGTTAAGAAACTTTGTTAATTATTTACTTGCTAATTAAAAAAATGCAAATTTGTTTTAAATTCAATAATATTATTTCAAAATATTATATTATATTATTTAATACTCGAATCATATAAGTTAAGAAGATTTTTTAATTATTAATAGTTAAATTATGTAAGTTAAGAAACATAGAAAGTTCAACAATGTACACCTATTTAAAAGATATCAATTTCATATTTTTTATCTACCTAGTTTATATTTTTTTATCATTATTGTTTAATAATTTTCAATTTGCAATACCATATTACCATCTTATTTCTATAATTAATAATTAATTAATTTCATAAAAGTGTTGATAATAATATTACAACTTTTTTATAAAGAAAATTAAGATATTATAACGAGATGATCAATCCTAAAATCAAAACTAGAAGAAAAACAACATTGTAAAATAAGAACAAACTTTCATGAGCTCCATAGTGAAATAGGGCATTGGATAATCCTTAAAACCTCTTCGAAAGAATTTGTGATCTTTGTGACACTAAATAGGTTGATTATGAATTTTTTTTCTCTTAGATTCTGCTAAGTACAAACACATTAAATCACAAATTTGTTACAATACCAACCTTCCTAGCCTTATAACTCATCAAAACTATGGCGATTTAGGAAGTTTTAGAGCACATAAAAAAATCTAAAGCAAATCAAGTAATTCATTACATTTCTTAAGGTGCTAATAGACCAAATTTAGTCTCAACGAATTTTAATTGTCGCCATTATCATCATAAGGTTAGCCTTTTTAATTGTTTAATTTCTTCAAAAATATTGTGGTTTAATTTGTTTTTCTTTGATTTGATTTTTTTTATACAAGTGTGTAGATTTTAACAATTAGTCATAATATGCATGTGCTTTCTAGATAAACATTATGTATGAAGTTTTGAAACATCCAACATTTCTAGTGGACACTCTACCCATCATTGGGAACAATTGAAACTCTAAGACTTTAAAAAAGTGTGAAAATGAATAGTATTTAAAGAAAAAATTAAAAGATTACAGTTGAGGAGAAAGAAGAAAATTAGTCAAATAATAAAGTCATTATGTCTAAAAACATTAATAAGAATAAAATATTAAAATAGCATATTAGAATAATATGACAATTAAAGTGAAAATATAGTACTAATATGAGGTAGAAAATTAATAAAATATTGAAATGTGTAATGATTAAGATAAGGTATTAGAAAGATATAGAATATGATAATGGGAATATGAAATAAGATAATAAAGAAATTAAAGTAATTAAAAAATATTATAAGATAATGAAAGGGTGAAAGGATATTTTGGGCCCGAGAGAGATAGGGAGGAGAAGAACAACTAAAATAGTTATTTCTTAAAACATTATTAAGAACAAGTGTTGCATGGCAGCGTAGTCCCTGTCACCTTGAATTGGGAATAAATGAACAGGGATGGGGAAAAAGCAGCGAAGGCAGATAGAAACTACAACGAAGATGTGGCAAGTAGTATGAAGCACAGGTGGTATCCATGTAGTAAATGACACGTGGCCTCTAGAGTCCCATTTATTTATTGAAACTATATAATCCATTTTGCTATGTTAAAAGTTATATGCATAGAAGGAGAAAAATATATTCAAATCAAATAAACACAATTTCTTGACATTCAACATAGTTGAAGATAAAAATCTATGAGCACATAAAAAAAATAGATAAAAAAGGAGATAAAAAATAGTTTTATTTGAAATATATCAAAAAATAATATTGTATGTTACATATTCTTGGAAATTTAAATGCATTTGTCATATAGACTGGGATTGGGGCTCTCGCGGACCATAAGATAAATATGTACAAGAAATAGGACTATGGAAAGAAGAAGTGGGCGACGATAGAGTGTAATACCTGAAAAGAAGAAATTGAAAGGTATCAATCTTTGGCTAGACATTTCTATTTAAAAAGGTGGAATAATTGGATTGATAAAAAAAGAAGGATGTGATCAGTATAAACTTACAATGATGGTACATAACATCCATTTTCCTATTTTCTTGTTGATGCCTTTTTATCACTGTCGTCGAAAACTATTGGAATCGTGCCAACTACCTGTTGCCTTTTGTCGGCAACCTGCTTCAATTCCCTTTCGACCCATTCTTCAATATAGCTTCTCAAGGGGGAGACATTGATCTCATTCTAGATTTTTGTCTTGAAAAGTTCCTTTTATAATTCCCTTAGATTGATAGAAAAATTATGGAGATCCTGATCAATTTCTTCATTCTGTATCGAATAGTTGACTAGCCAATTGTCCACGTCATCTTCACCATATTCAAGGATGTTGTAAAACTTTTCTAAAGACAACGCCTTAAAAATATCAACTTGTTTATCAAAAGCTTGCTTAGTTAAGGGAAAGGAGTTGATGATTACGTTGGGGTCTTGGACCTCGTTCGTCCTTCCGGTTAAGTCTATTTTGGTCAACTTTGTGAATAATTTTTCCTTCTTTGATATGGCTTGTTCACATGATTGGACAATGAGATGCAGGTTCTTCACTTTATCTTTCCAACATGCTTTTAATTGAGTGATCCATTTTTTGGAGGGGAGATCATGTCGTCTTCTTATCGCTTCTGTCATGTTGTTGACATGGGTGCCAAAAGGAAGGACCATGTATAAATAGAAACGTTCTTCATTTTCTAAATCCACATGCAAATGTTTGAGCAAAGTATGTGCCCTCATTCCAAGGGAAGCCATGCTTTGTGATGTTTCCCACGCCTCAACAATCAACTCCATTCTTTTCTTGATATTATTCTCCACATCTCCTCTACACGATGCGAGGAGGCTGGAGGATCCTTTTAACTTGGTTGTAGCAGCGGAGGGCATGGCTATTTCTAAAGGAATGGAAAGAAATGGAATAGGAATCAAAGATTCTTCCAATTCCTTGACTCAATCCTTCAGTTTGGCATTCTTGGCCTCAATGCCTCCAATGGAATCATCAAGAGCATCTCCAGTTTCTTTGTGATGTCGAGAGATTTGGGACGATTGCATGTTCTCAAGGTTAACCTCTAAAGGAGATTTTTCTTTCTTATTTTTTACATCTCTCTTTTTGATAATTAATTTTTTTGACTCGCTATAAAAAACAATGCTCTGGAACACAAAGGATTCATCTTCATAAAAAAATTCAGTATCGGCCATGTCCATTGGATGAATATGGTGGATCGCATCTCGGGGCTATTCAAGGTTGCACAACACGCTATCCAGATCATGGTCAAGTTCCATGTTCTCACTCTCAATTTTGGGCTCTCCCGCCTGTCCTCCATTTTGTTTTCTCTTCTTATCCATGGGAAGCTTGTGAGAACTATCAATTTTAGGGTGAGGAGGGTCATTATATCACTATTACATATGACCAAATTTTCCACGGTTTTTTGTTTCTATTGCCACACTTATCCGTCACAATTTCCACGAAAGAAAAGACTATTTTTCGTTGCTATATCCACGAACCAGATGTTTGTGGAAACAACGAAAAAATTAGCCCTCCAAGTGTCATCACTATCAAGATAGGTTTACCTTATAAATCGTTGCAATACTGATGAAACTTCGTCGCAATAGGGAAGAAAAATCGTGCAAAGGTAAAAACAACTGTGGAAAGTTGCGACACAAAAGCGTGGCAATAGCGACGAAAATTTATGGTAGAGACAAAAATTACGACGCAAATGCTGTATGTGCAACGCAAAACCATGGCAAAGTGTGACGAACTTTCATCGCTATTTCCACGGTTGATCAAAAAAAAAATTGCCTTCCGATGAACTATCATCGATATTGCATCACATCCTTTAAGTTTTAAAAAAAGAAAAATACATGAGATATGATATTACCATATTACAATGTAATATGGTAATACCAATGTAATATCACAATGTAATATGGTAATACCACATTACATTGTAATATGGTATACCATATTACAATGTCTCTACTTTCTCAACAAGATGAAAGAAGTTCTTTTTAAAAACAACTTAGGATAGCGATTTGTCTTGAGTGGGATGGTGACCTTGGCATTCAACAAGATAGGAAGTAATTCATTGATGACAAGTGTAGCAAGTGTGCAGGTCCACTAGTGTATGGATATTATCTGCTAAGTGGCAGACTTGAACTTCCTCTTCCATAATAGATGGCTCATAAAGCTTGAGATGATTGACATAAATGATATTATGGATGTCTAGCAAGGAAGGGAAATACTAATGACAACCATTTTCATTAATATATTGAAGAACAATATAGGGACAATAGAAAATAGGCTTGAGTTTTTTATGATGCCACCCCTTAAAACATTATTTGTCCATATATAACCAAAGTTAGTCACCAATTTGAAACTAGACAAAGCCTTGATGGTGATCCTAGAGGGATTTATAATGTTATAGGGAGGATTGAAGGGCATTTGTAACCGAAGAATGAATGCTAGATAATTTATGAACAAAGAAGATTCTATACATTTTACCTTGCCTTATAGGAACTTCTATCCATAAGATGTGAATAATAGCGAGATGCAAAGAATGAGAAATGCAAGAAATTATATAGGGGTAATATGAGGGTATTTGCAATGTAGGCCAATACATTGTTGTTGTGAGGGAATCCTCCATCAACTAGGCTTATATATCCCATGGTACATGTGAAGACCCCTATGCCTTGATAATTAGTGTAAGGTAAAACTACAAGGTGTGTTATGTGGATTAGTGTAATGTTAGGAAAGTAGAAGACAAATGAGAAAGAAAGATTGGTAGACAAACATTGCATGTTAAACACACAATTTTGACATGGGGGAACAAGTGAATTTAATCACTTCATAAAAATGATAGAAACTAAACTATGAAATGTAAATAATGAAATAAAAAGAAATAATCTTAACTATAATGTAAATGATGTAATGACTAAATTAGGATATTAGAGATGAGCAATTTCTAATTACTATATTAATTGAACAATAACTAGAACATGTAAGTAAACCATGAGTGAGTCTAACAATAAAATCATTGATAAGATTAAGAGTGAAAAGGAGATACTTGCACTTACTTATACATGAGGTAGGATGGTGTAGAAACATGTTTAGCTAGATACCTACATCAAAGAGGTTTGCATCTTACCACAAGTGAGGTAGGATTAGTAACATGATCTCTTATGGAAAGTATGGAACATAGATGAAAAGGTAAAGATGGGAGGTTGTGGTGTTAGGGTAGTTCTAACAAAGGCAATAGAAAGAAGTTGATGACACTGGCATGGAATTGGAAAAAGGCGTGAGTTGACATAAACCGACTAAGAGTGAACATGAGCGAGAGAGGAAACACACTATAATATAGGGTTATCACAAGAATAAATGTGACATATGAAAACTTGGAGTTAAAGTGAGTGTAACAAATGACATACATTGTTCTAGGATTAGTGTAGTCATTAAGGTGCCATACACTAGTTAAGGACATAACATGAGTCCCATGTGACATACGATAATCTGGAGAGTGTGAGCATAATAGGCATCATAAAATAGTAATATAAAGTCATCAAAAGCACAAAAACAACACATGATAGCCTAGATTTAGTGCAATAATGAGAGGTGACATACATCAATGGGGTATTTTATGCAAGCGTAGGAGGTGACATGCATCAACCTAAGTTCAATGCAAGCATAGAGGTGAAAAATACCAATGGTATACCAGTGGAGGAGAGAGGATCAAAGGAAGATATTATGTCACCATTAGGAGGGGCTCCATAGTTGCAAGTATGGAATGTGACCATTAAGGGGGACATCTTGGAAGAGTGACCAAAGAAGTGATAGTTGATCCTAAATAGGTAGAGGTTATCTTAAGTAGGGTSTTTCTTGAGATAATGACCTAGAAGGAACCCATCGATATTATGACCAAATAAAAATGGAGAAAAAGGGGTGTAAGGAAGAAGAGATAAGGAGGAGAGGCAATACTTTCCCCAAGAATTTGAAGGACTGGTAAAAGAGGAAGAGGATGTAGGAGAGCATGGAACACTAGGAGAGAAAGACAACAAGGGGAGAACTGGGTAATATTGGGTGCTACCAGGTAAAAAGTGGCTAGAGTTGATAATGGGAAGTCTAAGCTAGCCCAAAAAAACTCCCAATAAGAACAAGGCTTCATTCAACTTGATAAAAGTGTGCTAAGACATGGGACCTTTTTAATGTTAGTAAACCTTGATTTTGACAACTAATGGAAAGATAAGGAAAAGAGAAGGCATAGAAGAACAAGTGGCTACCTCATTGTTGTAGCTAGCGAGAGGAAAAGGGCAATCAATTATGGAACTAGGTATAATAGATCATATATGTATTTTGTTAATTATTGTGTGGTAGAAAAAAAAATATTGAGTTAAAAATCATTGGGGAGGTTTGGGATTTAGAATGAGAATAACATAGTGAGAGTGCATCTAGGTAGAAGGATGAGAATGTATTATTTATAGAGTTTGAAAGAGGGATAGTGCAACAATATGAGATGAGATGGATTGATGTGATGTAAAAGTGTGAGAGAAAGGTATTTATGTATTATGTTTTGTTGGGTCTTAACATTATAAGGAAGACGTATTGCAAGAGGTGAGTTCATAGTTTTTGTCATCTTCATAGAGTTGATAAGTATTGCAATGAGCATCTTATAAAGAATTTCATTTTTTTGATTGGGTAAAAGGATG
>JASDQU010101291.1:195941-216136 GCA_032191745.1 Picea mariana
TTTCTTGAGATAATGACCTAGAAGGAACCCATCGATATTATGACCAAATAAAAATGGAGAAAAAGGGGTGTAAGGAAGAAGAGATAAGGAGGAGAGGCAATACTTTCCCCAAGAATTTGAAGGACTGGTAAAAGAGGAAGAGGATGTAGGAGAGCATGGAACACTAGGAGAGAAAGACAACAAGGGGAGAACTGGGTAATATTGGGTGCTACCAGGTAAAAAGTGGCTAGAGTTGATAATGGGAAGTCTAAGCTAGCCCAAAAAAACTCCCAATAAGAACAAGGCTTCATTCAACTTGATAAAAGTGTGCTAAGACATGGGACCTTTTTAATGTTAGTAAACCTTGATTTTGACAACTAATGGAAAGATAAGGAAAAGAGAAGGCATAGAAGAACAAGTGGCTACCTCATTGTTGTAGCTAGCGAGAGGAAAAGGGCAATCAATTATGGAACTAGGTATAATAGATCATATATGTATTTTGTTAATTATTGTGTGGTAGAAAAAAAAATATTGAGTTAAAAATCATTGGGGAGGTTTGGGATTTAGAATGAGAATAACATAGTGAGAGTGCATCTAGGTAGAAGGATGAGAATGTATTATTTATAGAGTTTGAAAGAGGGATAGTGCAACAATATGAGATGAGATGGATTGATGTGATGTAAAAGTGTGAGAGAAAGGTATTTATGTATTATGTTTTGTTGGGTCTTAACATTATAAGGAAGACGTATTGCAAGAGGTGAGTTCATAGTTTTTGTCATCTTCATAGAGTTGATAAGTATTGCAATGAGCATCTTATAAAGAATTTCATTTTTTTGATTGGGTAAAAGGATGRGAAGGTATCATTTGGAATGTGTGGAAGAGAGAAACTGAAACCATATGAAATGGTTGGATGTGAGTTACAAGTAAGAGAGAAAGATATTTATGTAGGATGTATTGGTCACATCATTACATGGAAAGGGTATTGCAATAAAGATGAGTTCATAGGTTTTGTTATCTTTAAAGAGTTGATAGGTATTTCAATGGACATCTTATAAAGCATTTCATTGTTGTTCATATGATATGTTCAAGAGTAAATTAGAGTAATCAAGGGGAGATACATAACATTCAACATTCTCTTGAAAAATTCCTATGACAAGGGTGACTCCACAATGTTTATTAATGAGAAGATGAGTTTCGTCCTATTGTACAAAGCTCCAATGATAAGGAGAGGGGTGAGGATTGATGGAAAATGCGATTATTTTGGTTACAATTGTCAAGGATTATAGTGGCAAGTTGGTCTTTGATCTAACAATTATGAGTAAAAAGGAGAGTTAGAGAGGGGAATAAATTTCATTCGTCATTATGAGTAATGAGAAAAATATTTGTTAGTGTGTTACAACACAAGGTAAAAGTGGAATACAAATATTGTCTTCATGAAGCATGTTGCTATTGTTTCAATTTACTTGTGAAAGATACACCTATGAAGGTTACTATCATTTAATTTCACACAAAAAACAAATAAGTGAATGGGATTGTTTCAAAGTCTGTATAGGCTTGAAAGTGCCAACAAACCAAGATTCTGGCTTATAAGATATCCACCATATAGGGACAAATATAAGTAATGCATAAACCATTAAAACTGCATGCTTTGAACGATTCTTATTTGAAATTTCGATAGAATGCACATCAAACACAAGAACAAATCATAATGTAACATGAAACAACAAAGAAAATATGAGAATCATGAACAAAATCAAGTCTCCCTAAGTTACTTTGTTGTTGCACGTGGGAAGTCAAGATTTCAAGCCTCCCTAAGTCACTTTTTTATTAGTTTTATTGAAAAGGGCCTATCAAGTTCAGGAGTGACAAACTGCCCAATGAAAAGGGCTTATCACAGTCACATGGTGCTTTCCCCTAGATTTACTAGTCTATTTTTTCACAAAGCCATAACATCTGCACATGGAGTCCATTTTGAGGGAATTGTTTTCTCAAACTGTGTAAAATTTCGTGAAGTATTCTGTTGGTCAAGTTATTTTGATATATTTCTGTTGCTTTAAAGGAGCAATTCAAGTTGTAGTTTTAGCTAGAACATGTCTACGCTTACAAGCTCTATTTTCCCTGACTAGTATAAGTTAAAAGAAAACATATATGCAATATAACAATCAAAATAAAGAATATTCTTGTGATAAAAAATGGTCGAATTTGGTTTTTGATAGAGAGAAAAAACAAATGAAGGTGAAAGATTTGGCTAGATATGAAGTAGGATATTAGGTGGCACTGGGAAAAATCATCATGGTTGTATCCAATGCTAAAATCACCGAGATACTTGATGCAAAGGAGTCTAATGAAACATCAATTAAATATAGTTTGATATTTTCTAGGATCATCCGCAGAATACATAGATGTCTGACAATGATTCAATTACTAGTCACTTGATTAAGTTCAAGGACATGAAAATCAATTGTGTGCCCTATTACGGGAAAAATTGATGAGTGAGACTTTATTGTAAACAGTTTGCCTCACAAGTTTATGATGCAAAATTTTTCCTTTGACCTCAAGATTAGAGGATATAAAGTTCCAAAAATTACAAGAGAGATTTGGGCAAACAAAACGACGGAATGAAGACTCAATATTAGATGATATAAAGTTTCAAAATTTCCAAGAGATATTGAGTCTATGTCCCAAGGGATTAAGGAAATGACAACAACAACAATCAATGCAATCAAAGGAGTACCTTAAGAGAAATAAAAAATTCACTTGTCAATATTGTGACAGACTTGGTTATGGGATTAGGGAAGATGCTTGGTATATTGATTTAAAAGATACAAAGATATTTTCATGTCCTTTAATAAGGGTGGAGAAATATCAAATGAAACAGTCATGGAAATTACAGTAAGGACTAAGTATGCATCCCTATAAAAGAGAAAAATAAGGAAGAATGTATCATCCCTATAAAAATGAAAAATGAAGAAATCAATTATGTGAATTGACTGTTGGGTACGTGGAAGGTATCATCCCTATAAAAGTGCAAAATAGAGAAATCAATTATGTGAATTATGTGTTGCTTGTGAAATCAATTCAATTAAAGATGAGACAACATTGATGAGGTAGTTTCAATAGGTGTTGAATATGGTTTGTATAGATTTTAACTTATGGTTGTTGCTCTGCAGTGACAAGCATTGTTGACAATCACTACTTGTGCAAGTCAATTATGGCAGAAAAGATATGGTCATCTCAACTTTCATAACTTTTTATTGTTGTGAAAGCATAAGATGGTTTATGGATTGCTTTAAATACACAATGAGAAAGATTTGTGGGAATATGTAAGTTTGGAATGTGATACACATGCTTTGAAAGTGATACACAATTTGGGAAGATGCATGGAGAGCAGATTGCCAACTTGAGTTGGTACATTGTGAGTGAAAGTGATATACAATTTGGGAAGATGCATGCAGAGTTGATTGCCAACATGAATTGATACATTGTGATATGTGGACTGATCATTATTCTTTCATTTGTTGGAACAATAAATTATGTCATTCTTCAAGGAAGATTTGGATATATTTATTGAGGAAGAAATCTATAACATTCCAATTGTTCACAATCTTTAAAGTTTTGGTTGAGAAACATAATGGTTTTCAGACAAAAATTTTCGAGAAAAAAATGGTGGTGAGAAAGCTTATAGAGAGTGAGTGTACCTCTAAAGAATATACTTATTATTGCAAGTCTCATGGAATTGGAAGACAATTTATTACTATTTCCTATGCACCTCAACTGAATAGTGCAACTAAGAAGAAAAATGTAAAAATAACAAAAATAGAAAGATGCATGCTCAAAAGAAAGAACACGAGTCCTATGTTTTGAGCTGAACAGTTGTGTACTATGTGAGATGACTGGGACACGGGATGATAAAAGTATTGGACATGGGACACCTTGACCCGAAATAGGGCATCACTGATCTCCCTAAGGCTCTCAAGTGATAAAACTACTCTCACAAGCGAGCAAGGCAAAGTCCATTATTGTAGAGGATAGAGAAAATTTAAACTACTTTAAACTCTCACTAGAAAAAATACTACTAAAGATAAAATATCACAAGAACAATTGAATATAAACTATCAACATAAACCACATCACAAGCACCGCTGAATATAAACTATTTAACAGATAGATTATCTACCTCATCAGCAACCCATTAGCCCTTTCGCCAGATCCATTAGCCCATACAACTTGATAAGAGTTTTCCACGAGATGCATTTCCATCACCAAGACCTTCATGAATTATAAAAGAAACAATTTTTATATGAGTAAATAATTAATAAGCAAATAAGCATGCATTTAGTTATGTAAAATACTCTAGAAAAACATTAAGTGGTTGCATACCTTAATGAGCTTCTCTTTGTTTCAAGAATAGGTTATTCTCTACTGAACAGGGCCAACCACGTGAAGGTGGAAGCTCATATGGCCCCTCCCCCCCATCACATTGCTCTCAATTCCCCACACCCAACAAATGTTTTTCTTTATATAGAAAACATATAGACATTCATACATAACTAGGAATCTCAGGGATGATTTTAGGGGCTAAATTTCGCTCGTGGGCTAATTTTCCATGTTTTTTCCCAAAATAAGATTTGTTATTCTAAAAATGATTTTCCTAAATTCTAAAGGATAAAATTATTTTACTTTAAAAATCACCAAAATTTTATAAAAACTATATAAAATCCTTAGACATTTGAATAATTTTACAAAAATATCGTCAAACATTTTATAGTTGGAATATGAAGGATTAGTAAGATTCACCAAGGTTTCTACATTTTAAAATAAATTTCCATCCTTAAAATCATCCTTGACTAGGATAGTGATCAAAACATATGAACATATAAACATCAATATACATACAAACACAAGTCATGAATTTATACATATAATTTTTCTTTGATTTATGTTTTTTTACATTCATAAAATTGACAATTGGGGTATCATAATCGTCCAAGGACATTGTATTTTGTGTGGCTTGTCCTTCTATTGTTTGTGTGCGCTCATGTACCATACTTCTGGTACGTCGCTGATAAGGGTTAGCTGGAATCTATTCAAGGTCGTGAACTGCAACAACAAAAATGATTATATCGATATGATGAAATATACTTGAAATAACTAATTCATTATTTCGATTAACATTACACTATTTCTCTTTACCTGTCTCTATAGCTGCAACAATTGGTGTGTTAATTTCTTGTCCACTTGGTTGCTCTCACATTTCACCCTCCTGAGCTACATGCTCTTCAATTTTGAGAAGATAATATATAAGTATAAGTCAGGAAATAAATATCTACAATCATAGTAAATATTTCTAATTCTGAAGCATACATACTAGAATGGGTACTCTTCTCTACACTATCACTAGACATGTGCACCCTTGTATGACGTGGTGTCTACTGAATACCATTGGATTCACTACTACGGTAGCACTGTTGCTTGAAAACAAACATAAATACTTAGTTAAGGGTGATATAATAAAATATGAATAGAATTTACAAGCATGCTACTATGGTTTTCTTATTCATTTGATTTACCTGTGTGGCTAGGGATATAAGATTCTGGCCCAAGATTTTTCTATATTCAATCACACTTTTAAAACCATGCTTGTAACCAAGATTTAGGTCCTCCTTGGTGGCAGCAGTTTCGAACATATTTACCTACAATGCATAACACCATTAAAAATACCAATAAGAAAAACATATATTTGTTCGCTACTATTAAATAAATATTAACCACAGTTAATCATTTAAATCATACTATTCAGGATTTTAGTTTTCCATAGACACCCTAGCCTAGTTTATGTTGGTCGTGTTTTTCTACTCTGGCCTTGGTTGCTTTGGAGGTGTCTGGTATCCTACATATGGAATTTTTGAAAAAAAATAGATATTGGAATTGTTACTTAAAACAGGAAAGAAAAACATAAATGATCATATTTCACTAATAATATGACATCTGTTGTACCTTGCTTGACCAGCTCGTGTTTGTCTTCATTGTTTTTCAAGCAAGTTCTCCTTTGCATCCTCTATTAGCGCCTTCCACTCTTTCTCGGGAGCCATGGGAGGGCGCTCGTGCTTGAGGTCTATTTGCAATTTCTCCCTATACTAGGCCCTAGTATATTTTAAATTCTCGCCGGCTAACTTTGTAACCACTTTCTTGTTGAAAGTGTTGTCGAACAATTTTACCATGTGGTCTATTAAATCATATTTATTTTTTCTATCATGGCCATTCCACCGTTTGCGAATGGTGGGGCCAAACAACTCCAATGCTTTGCCATTCAAGTTTCTATATAAAACATTGTTTCCTGCAGAAACCTCTTATCCATTAATTTATAATAATCTCAACAAATGTCCATTTCAATTTCATGAAAAAAATGAATCAATTAATTGACAATTACTTGCAATCTTTTGAATCTTGATCGGAACACATGCGTCATCCACAGTAAAGGTGACATCTAGTGATATGATGCTTTTAATTTGTTCTTCTCCATGCAGAATAATATCCTGTCCATCTACAGGATGTTCCTCTTCAGAGTCATGTGGAGTCCCAGGCTCCGACTCATCATGCTCCAGCATGTCATGCCGGCCAAAATCATTTCGCTCATCAGTGGATTCGAGGGGAACCTCAGGAGGCTCAAAACACCTCACTTTCACTTTGCTATGTTGACCTTTTTTTTTCATTGGACCATCACTGCTACCTATAGAAATTGCAGGATCGACATGTTCCCCACGCACAAGGTTTAAAAACTCCTACAAATGGAAAACTTTACTTTATTAGATCATATACAAAATATAAAACAAAAAAATAGATATGAAATTGTCATAGATCATAAAAATATGTGAAGATGCCACTTACCCCAAAATTAGTTATTGTATTTTGTAGCTCTACAATTCTTTCCCTATCCTCCTGTGTCAGGGGTCTTTTGCTAAGAAAACCTAGATATTCTATGTTGGCCTTCTTCAAGGCCTTCATTACGGTTGTCATTGGGTCAGTTGAATAAAATATTTCATCCTCATCAATATCCTCTGCATGATCCTTCCCATGTTGACCATGCCACAATACATTGATGAATAAAATTAATGAGATGAGCTTTAACAATTGAGAAATTTAGTTGTTGTAGTCATAAGTTATTAATGTATTTAACATTTACCTAGTGAGGCACTGTGGGTGCCTTTCCACAGTCACCCTAGACAATTATAGCAGGTGATTTTCAGACACGGTCATCTTGGATAGATGTTGACACAATAAATCAATCAACAAAAGTTATGAAATTCACCCGTAACATTAAAAAAATGAAATATTGCAGTAATATCAGAAAAACAATAACAAAATTTTAGAAATTTAGTTGTTGTATTCATAACTTGTTATTGTATTTAACATTTACCTAGTGAGGCACTGTGGGTACCTTTCCACGGTCACCCTAGACAGATGTAGTGGGTAATTTTCGGACACGATCACCTTGGACATAAGTTGACACAATAAATCAATTAACAATTATGAAATTCACCTGTAACATTTAAAAAATGAAATATTGGAGTAATACTAGGAAAAAAAATAATGAAATTTTAGAAATTTAGTTGTTGTAGTCATAAGTTGTTACTATATTTAACATTTTCCTGGTGAGGTATAGTGGATGCCTTTCCACGGTCACCCTGGATAGATGTAGCAGGTGATTTTCTGCCACGATCACCCTGGATAGATGTTGACACAATAAATCAATCAATAAAAGTTATAAAATTCACTTGTAACATTAAAAAAATGAAATATTGCAGTAATATCAGAAAAAAAATAATGAAATTTCTGAAATTTAGTTGTTGTAGTCATAAGTCTTTACTTTATTTAACATTTACTCGCTGAGGCATAGTGGGTGCCTTTCCACGGTCACCCTGGATAGATGTTGACACAATAAATTAATCAAAAAGAGTTATGAAAGTAATTGTAAAAAAATTATGCTGTAAAATATTGAAATATTGCAGCGATAAATTGTAACAATGATTGATCAAAGGTTGGTTGAATGGTATGTAATATATTTACCCCCATGGTTGCACCCCTTCCATATATTCGATTAAGTTGTAATTGATCAACAACTCTTCACTTGAACTATTGTTTTTGTTGCACATAAAAATATATGATTTCCTTCGCGTGCCTTAAATATGCAATTCGGTTTCTTAGTTGTTTCCACTGGTCGTGTACTATTTATAAAGCCCACAATGTTTCCAGTAGCTTTTGGCCTTCCACCAATATGCATAGTTTCCCCTTTATTTTGATTGTTATCTACTAGTTGTATATAATTTGTGGCAACTTCATATCTCTGCATACTTTGCGTATATCGGACCAACATCAACCAATGATTGTATTTGTATAATGGTCCGACATATTCCATCAATTCAGTTATAGTGCCATATCCCACCTTTATGCCATCCATGGAAAATAACCCCAATCCATGTAAGGACGAAGGAGCAATGTGATACATCCTCTCACTGATGAAGAAATTTGTGTCCACTTTAGGTAGCTCCTTAGGTGCCCATCGTTGGCAATAAAAAATTGCATGCATATACAGAATCTTTTCCTTACCTTTTCCAACCTAGTTGATCTAGAATCGGTAGATCTAGTACAACACGTCTCACTTTCAACCTTTCTTAGCATATCTTGATCATCGCTCGAGGAAGATAGATTTGAAAGATACCTATTTGGTGGTACCTACACTCGTCAAAAAAAGAAGATAAGTTCTCGTGCCAATATATGTTTTTGGTACCAACACAGTTGCATATAGTTGCATGTAGTTGCATAAAGTTGAAATTTCCACACTTATCTGTCGCAATTATAAGTTTCATTGTTGCATAAAGTTGCATATATTTGCATATCCCCCGACGCTCAATGGAGAACTAGATTTGAGATCCATCAAAGAGTTCGAGTGGGGATCGATAGTTTGGAAATCCATGATTTTGGAATTTCACATATTTGGAAAGTGCCTTTAGTGGCTGGTGGGGAATGGAGGAAAGGTTTGAGTTGGCAATAATGTTGGGGTTGGTTGTGATAGATATTACAAGATGATCGAGTTGTTGTTTAATCCATTGTATGCATAGGGTGTAATGGTTTTGATGGAGTTGTACAAACTATAAAGGAAAGGGTTGTGGTCGTCTATATGGAAGACTGTGAAGGAATGGAACTTGAGAGGAGACAATGGGATGGAAGGAGGGGGTTTCCTCTCTCGATCTTGTCCAAGGACCCAATATCCATACCCAACACTCAAAATATCCTATTGAGGCCAAGGATACCCCTCTGGATTTTATGTGTGGTACTTTGAGGCATTGTTCATGGCTCTAGTTGCATATAGTTTCATAAGTTTCATTGTTGCATATAGTTGCATATGTTGCATATAGTTGGATAAGTTGCATATTTGCATATAGTTGCATTGTTGCATATAGTTGAATAAGTTGCATATATAGTTGCATAGTTGCATATAGTTGCAATATAGTTGCATAAAGTTGCATATAGTTGCATAGTTGCATAAGTTGCATGTTGCATAAAGTTGCGTAAAGTTGCATAAGTTGCATAAAGTTGCATATAGTTGCATATAGTTTCATAGTTGGATATAGTTGGATAAGTTGCATATTTTCATATAGTTGCATATAGTTGCATATAGTTGCATATAGTTGCATAGTTGTATATAGTTTCATATAGTTGCATATAGTTGCATATAGTTGAAATATAGTTGCATAAAGTTGCATATAGTTGCATAAGTTGCAATTTTGCATAAAGTTGCTTATAGTTCCATATAGTTGCATAGTTGCATATAGTTCCATATTTGCATATAGTTGCATAAGAAATTGTCATATAGTTGCATATAGTTGCATAAGTCGCATATAGTTGCATAGTTGCATATAGTTGCATAAGTCGCATACAGTTGCATAGTTGCATAAGTTGCATATAGTTGCATAGCTGCATAAGTTGCATTGTTGCATTGTTGCATAAAGTTGCATTTTGCATAAAGTTGCGTAAAGTTGCATAAGTTGCATGTTTCATAAAGTTGCGTAAAGTTGCATAAGTTCCATAAAGTTGCTTAAGTTGCATAAGTTGCATAGTTGCATATAGTTGCATACAAAATTGTTGCAATATAGTTGCATATAGTTGCATAAGTTGCATTGTTGCATAAAGTTGCATATAGTTGCATATAAGTTGCATAAAGTTGCATATATTTGCATATAAGTTGCATAAAGTTGCATATATTTGCATATCCCCCGACGCTCAATGGAGAAATGGATTTGAGACCTATCAAAGAGTTCGAGTGGGGATCGATAGTTTGGAAATCCATGATCCTAGAATTTCACATATTTAGAAAGCACCTTTAGTGGTTGGTGGGGAATGGAGGAAAGGTTCCATGTATTGTAGTACTAGGCTTGATGAAGTTATAACCACTCGCACATGATATTTTATAGATAGAATAGGAGATAAAAATGCTATGTGATAGTGTCACACAATGGATTCCATGTATTGATGGACTTTGTCATGCATTTGGAAGTACAAGATTGAGTTAAATGTACAATTATAAATTGACTTGTTCACCAAGTTTGAATGATTCCTTGTAGACATTTTATTGTAAGGATAAATATTTGAGCCTGGGAAAATATAGAAGTGCAATGTGAGGCTACTAATCTAGGAATATAAAGCTTATCCATTTTTTTGTTCTCTATATTTTTTAAAAAGTGAGTGCTTATGTTTTTTATTAGGGATCCTATTAACAATTTCATGAGATCTGGATGTAATAGTGCTTGAGATGATTGGTCTCAGTGAAAGAGGATTCTCTGGCTCTAATTGGTTTTTGTAAGCTAATAATCTTTGGCTCTGATGGAGGGGAGTGCTCTATGGGGGGGACTGGGTCTTAATATATATAAGAAGATTGATCCAACCTATTGTTTTAATACATGAAAATTTGTCATAGAATGTGTGTGATTTTAATAGTAGTGACATCATTGGTTTGGGATGGAGGATGAAGAGATAGTAAATTTATGGTATCGAGGTGAGTAGGAGAAGGCCTTGGTCTAGTAACATGGTCTGAAGGATTAGGGTTGGAAATATGGTTTGTGTTTCTAGAGTGATATAAAATAGGATTCCTTGTATGGATAAAGGACTGCTTGCATGGTAATGTTGAAAACATGGATAAAGGATAAAGGCTCATTTTATTGTAGTTTCATTGACACTATAGTTATAGGAAGATTTATCTTGCAACAATGTCAAATCTCATTGTGTCCATCAATCTCCAACAATACTCCACAAGAATTTTCCTAGGTCACTCCCATTTACCACCTATGTTTACACATCAAAATATTAGGTCTCGATCTTGTTGTGAGAAGATTAAAGAAATGTCTAGGAAAAGGCTTGGTTTCGATTGGCTCACGGGTGAAATGGATTTTGGGGGAGAATTTTCTTTCCTGCATATATTTATTTTGGTCTTTTAGGGTTGTCTATGTGATTTTAACTTGGGTTGATTCTTTCATGTCATATGCATATTATGGGGTGATTCTAATGTGAATATATGAAATGTGTATTTGTATATTCATAGAATTATATAGAATACACATTGATTTCAAATTACCTCCTTAATAATTTCATACTTCAATTTGAAATATCTTCTAAAAAAAATCTATGAGCATTCACACCAATACCCAATGTAGTGTGGTTTTGAAACATGACATGATTAAGGTGAAAATAGATTTTTATAAGGTAGACTCAATGATCGATCACAACATGTTTTGGATTTCAACTCCATGATCTAAGATATCCAATAGTTAGAAAGTGACTTAAGGTGCAAATTACATGTCACTTAAGTTATAAAAGCTTAAGGTGAAAATTGTATGTCACTTACAATATGAAAGTGAATATAGGTGAAAATTGTATGTCACTTAAGTTATAAAGTGACTTAAGGTGAAAAATGTATGTATGTTTCATTATAAAGTACAAACCAATGGTTTTATTTTAAATCTTTGAGGGTAAATATTTTTCTAAAGGGAAGGGGTCCCCCCCATATATTACGTATTTCATCATCTTTATCAATATTAAAACTATCGTTAAACTATATTCATGGAGATGCCTTCCTCCATTTATCGAGGTTAGAAGGTGTCATTCAACCCTTGGGTGTGTAGGTGCCCCCAACCCTTATTCATTTTATTGTTGATCATTTCAATTTATTGTTTTTTTTGTTGGAGTGGTTCCATTCCGGGATTGGAACACTGCATGGTTGTATTTAGAGATGAAACAAGGATAATATGCTCCAATAGAGTCCTAAGGAGGTTCCAAATAATGACAATAAGATAAGATAAGCTTGTTATTCTTCTCAAATAACAAAAAATGTAGGTCAATGGAACTCAAAAGTACATCAATTGCAAATTATGTGTTAGTGTGCAAGCCAATGTACTTCCAAGAAACGATAGCATAGGAGGATACTAGTCCAATTAGCAGCATTCAAGTCATTGAAGCCTTCCACAGAACTACCATTGAAATATCTCAATCATATCATGGTGTAAATCTTGTTGAACCATAAAAAATATAGGTGAAACATGGTTTCTATGATCTCCTCTAGATTATCTATATCATAGTTTGAAAACCCCTACTTCCAATACTCAATCATCCCATCTTGAAATTCTTGAAAATGACCAAATTTGAGGAATTTTAATTTATGGAAAGGGAATTTGGAGCAGAGAACTAAAATTAGGGCACATGGGTTTTGTGAGGAAACCTAATTAATAAAACCTAGCATAGTTGTTTTGTTTCCATAACAAAATTTTATCAACTTTATTTTTATTTCAAAAACTACTAGACAACTTGCAATATTGGCAAAAAATTACCAATTTTATTGAAATCAATGATGATAAAATATTCTTGGAGAAAATTTGACACATCGCTTTTGTGAGGATGTAAATATTGTTAAACCTAGAATAGTTTTATTTCTCTAGAAGAATTTTTATGGGCATTAAGTGCATTTTACAAATCTAGGCAGGAAAGTTTTGAAGTGCGAAAAAAGGCCTAAAGTGACATTTGGGCCAGCTTGTCTCTCATCTAAAGGTGATGTTGGAGTGCTAGATTTTAAGATGTCATTATTCATATGAGGGACTACAAGTTTCCACCTTTATTTATATATTTCACATTAATATAAAACCATCTATGTGCATTTTAAAAGGATGACTTAGCTCCTATGTGTTCTCTATTTTAAGGAATATTTGAATTACATAGAAGATAGTGACAAGTTTTAGCGACCCCGTGGTTGTGGTCTTGTTTCTACACTGCTTCCTCTTCTTTCTGGCTTTCCCTCCATATTCTTCATGGCCTGCAGGGGGCTCAAACAGGGCCCTATTTATTCTTGTTTGTTGTTGATAGCCCAAGCAGATATATGAAGAAGGGAGACCTGGGCATTATCTAGGGATTTAAGGTGACTGAAGGTGTGGAAGAAATAACGCATTTTCAATTTGTGGACGAGACCA
Source organism: Picea mariana (assembly GCA_032191745.1). Lineage (NCBI taxonomy): Eukaryota > Viridiplantae > Streptophyta > Pinopsida > Pinales > Pinaceae > Picea > Picea mariana. The sequence goes on from JASDQU010101291.1 coordinate 209,432, forward strand.
CTCTGATGGGAGAGGCATCGATGAGAGAAGCGTAGAAGTTTACTTGAGGTCATTTACTAGGTAGTAAGTGCAAGGGGAAATGGATAATTTTTTTTTTTTTTTGCATTTGGATAATGTATGTCTTACCTATGGGAAGTTTTTCTCCATCAAGTTTGTAAATTTTAAATCATGCCCTTCCATTGCATCTAACAAAAAAAATCTAGTGCTAACTCTGCAAGCCCATTATGAAAAAATCCCTACAACCATTACATTCCATCAAACCATATTTCTATCAAGAATTTCATCAAACATATAGCATGCACACTCAATTCGCCCACAATAAGTGAGACCAAAAAACAAACCAAGATATAATGGAGCGACCAAGTGATAGGAGAAAGAAGTCAAACCATATTTATCCTCTGTGTGTTCCCTCATCCCATGTGCCCTCCCCTCGTGCGCCCTCCTCTGTGTGTGCCCTCCTCTAGTGTGCCCTCCTCGCTTGTGCCCTCCTCCCATGTGACCTCCTCCCATGCGCCCTCCTCTGTGTGTGCACTGGAGCTCCTGTGTGCCCTCCTTCTTCCATGCTCCTCTATACTCTGTGTGCAGATATGTGCTATGAGTGCGAGAGTGAGTTTGAGTTTGAGTTTGTATTTGTTTTGTGTTGTTTTTTTTTGTTTATTTATTTATATATAATATAATATATAAATTATATATTATAATTTATAATATATAATATATAAATTATATAATATAATATATAATCCCTAACTCATAGCCCCCAAGATATATTATATAATATATAATCTCATTCTCATAGCCCCTGAGACATTTAATCCCTAACTCATTTAAACCCCAACCCTTATAATCATTGCCTCCCTCTACTCTTAACCTATATGACCTTTAACCCTTAAACCAATAACCCATATAACCTATAACACCTAGAAGCTAACAATTATAATTAATAAAAATTAACAACTAATCCCTAATTGCTAACAATATTAATCAATATCACCTTTAATCCATAACCAATATAGCCTCTAACTAACCCTAACAACCCATATCACCCTTAAATAGTATAACTTCTAATCCACCCCTATAAACCCCTACCCTTATGACACTTATAATCTCAACTAACTTATATAACACCTAAAATCAACATAAATCCCACCCCCTAACCATTATCCCTCATAAATTTTATAACTCCTAACATAAAGATATTTATAACCTCATGCCCCTTAACATTTATATCCATTAGCCACTATAAATCCTAACCCATATAACCTCCAAAACGTCTAATAACTAATAACTTATTGCTATATATGCATAATCCTTGAATCTGATAACATTTATCACACAAAACCCTTATCCCTATAACGACTAATTTCCTCTAAAGCACTATCACAATTATCCCATATGGCTCGTACCACTACTTACTAGTATAACCACTAATTAACTCTTATAACGTCAACCCATTATAATTGTATAACCTGTAGAACGTATAATTCTTAAAGTTCATAATTCATAAGCCCTATTATTTGTTACCCTTAACCCATATAACATTTAACCCTTATAACACCTAGCACGTAACTCCTATAACATGTAACCCCTAACCCTTGTAAAAACTATAACCCCTAATCCTTAAAATGATTAAACCCTATAAACTTAAACCACTAACTCTTATAACTTATAAGATTCTATCTTCCATAACCTTATAATCCTTAACCATTATAACATCAACCCCACCTGATTCCCAACACCTATAAAATCTATAGAAATTTATCTCTATTATCCCTTACATCTCCAACCCCTATCACACCCAACCCATGTAATATTAGGAAACCTTAACCTTGGTGACTATTAACCCACATAACCCTTAACCTATAACCTATGAACTTATAAGACTTAACCCCTATCATGAATATCCCTTAAATATTATAATCCTTATTACATGCAATCATTATAACACATAATGGATTTAACTACTATTAGGCCCACTCAGGTTGTACTCCTATGAACATTAACAAGTATACCCACTATAACCATTAAAACCCATAGCTCCTAACCCCTATAATGAACATTTATCATAGTTAGTATCACCACTAACAAATTTAATTCCTAACCTCTATTAGTATGTACATGTTTCTAAAGTGTATGCATGTTCTATAATGCATGTGCTTTATTTGAAATTAWTTTTTTGGGCTCCTCACCTCACCAACTCGTTTGCATACTTAGTTTCTTGGGATTTAGATTACTTGGTTTCTTGGGTTTTAGCTTCTACATAGGCCTTAATGGTTTGGTCATCATTGTATGCGTCTAGTCTAACCCTCCCATATTGTCATTGTCTTCCCCATTCACATTAATTATTCTATAGGATTGTTGTTTGATTGTGGAATTGATTGTCTGAGTCATGTTTGAGTTTGGAAATCCTCCCATACTGTCATTGTATGTATCTAATATAAACATGTTAAATTCTAGTGCATACAAGCACAAATTGAAAAAATTTCAATGTTGGCCCCATCCACATGTTAGTTATAAGCGGGATCAAGTACATGAGCAGGCACACCTTATTGTTGGCTTTTGATAGAATAACCAAAGAATATTTGATTGTCGAATTGTTTGTTTGACTCATGGTTGAGTCCAAAAACCCTTATGTTTATCCTCTTTTCATGATGGATACTGCTCTCTATTAGGCTCTGCAGTTGCATGTTGAACAACATTTTCAATGATATTTGTAACTAAAGGAGATAACATGATCCTAATGCATGCCATAGAAAACCAATAAAGCCTCATGATCCCAATGCCCATATGCCTCCAACCTTGTGATCTAATGATCATTGGGTGACAACTGTCATGAAGGGTGACGACTAAGACTAGGGGAAACTTTTAATTCAAGGCTAGGAATGACTAGGCCCACATCAAGTGAAGGAATAAAATTAAGAAGGTACATATGTTGTCCCATTCCATGTCAACAACAATGCATCCATTCACTGGAAACACTAAAACCCGAAAAATTGATGACTCCACTAAATTAGGGTTTATGGTTTACATGATGAATTGATGATGGAAGAAAGTGGGTGTGTGAGTCAAATTTGAGTCTAGAAACCCTCCCATATCATTAAGGCATGCAAATAGTCTATCCATGTCAAATTTCAATGCATTCAAAAACAATTTGAAAAAATTTCAATGTTGGCCCCATTCACAGGTCATTGTTGCCTGTGTCTAGTCCTAGTACAATTTTCTTGTAATATTTGTATAATATATTTGGAGAATAATAATTTTGAAGGTGCTAGGCCTATTCCCACACACCATGGCGAGATCTCGTCGCATTGACAGTCAATGTATTGATCCCTTTTAGTTTTGGGTTGTTAGTATTTTCAATTGCACACACCTTTCAATCTAGTCAAAGTTCAATTAATGTTTCTTGTTACTGTAGGGTTATAAAGCCTCATGATACCAATGCCCATATGCATCCAACCTTGTGATATAATGATCGTTGGGTGACAACTGTCATGAAGGGTGATGACTAAGACTAGGGGAAACTTTCAATTCAAGGCTAGGAATGACCAGGCCCACATCAAGTGAAGGAAGAAAATTAAGAAGGTACATGTGTTGTCCCATTCCATGTCAACAAAAATGCATCCATTCACTGGGAAAAAATCGATGAATCCACTAAATTAGGGTTTATGGTTTACATGATGAATTGATGATGGACATACCTACATCGTTGGTATGATTAGGCGTAGTCGCGCAGAGCTCCTCTTGGTTTCGAGAATAGTTCATTCTCTACTAAACAGGGGTAACCACGTGAAGGTGGAAGCTCTAATTATCCCCCCCCCTTCTACATCACTCTCAATTTCCCCATATTACCTAATTTGAAATTATAAAGAACATGTATAATATACTATATTATACAAAATAAAAACATATAAAGATCATATAAAAGATATAAACACATACCTCTTCTTTTCAAAAATTAAATATCAGTCATCTTCTTCTTCATCCAGCTCAACATCTGTATTAGGATCTGGTTCATAATCGATATTGGTGAAAGGCTCATTCCTATCAACATCATCATCAATGTCATTTTCACTACTATAGTTATCGATATTGTCAATGAGGTCGTCATCTCCTGCATTTGGATGATCAAATTATTCAACTTCTTCATCTGAAACATCGACTACATGAGCCACCTGCTCCTGATCTGCATAATCATGATCTTCTTCCTCCTTATTATCTTCATCCTCGACTACATGATTATACTTTACTGGTCTTCCTCTTGGATCATATCTAACAACGTATGACCAACCTGCTTTACCAGGTACCTCTGAGTAAAATACTTTCTCACATTGACTTGGAAGAACATAAGGCTTTGTACCCGGTTCAAATTACCTTGTATTAACCATGGTAAATCCATTATCATGCTCAATAACAGTTCTTTTAGGATCACGTTCATGCATCTGTATCCTGTACCATTTAACCTCAAACAAAACTATTTTAAAGGAATTAAAATCACACTCAATTATATCCTCCAAATGGCCATAATACCTATTCTCAGTTTCTTCCAAATTTCTGTCACTTCTAGAAGAAATGTTGGTGACCTTAAACACTACAATTATTCCAGAATCCGAGGTTTTCATCTTATCATCCAACATTTTGATACGAAATTTACGACCATTACACCACATAACCTTGTGATGTTTCAACTGCAACATGGAAAACAAGTAAAAAATACATTGCCAATTAATAATCCTCATATAGGACTTACTAAATATATATTTCAAAAATTAAACAAACCAAATACATTGAAAAATTGGGAAAAAACTAGGAAAATGTGGGTAATAAATTTAACTTGCATGTTTATCTTTTAAACCAAAGGCTAAATCAACTTCCCTTGATGTAAGATCAGGAAATTGATCTTGATGATGATGCGTTGTTTTAATCATCTCAGTCACCCCTTCCCATGATAACCTACCGAAGTATTCTTTAGTATATTCTATCCAATGCTCCATCCAATCAAGGTTGTTTGCAATGTATAAATGTAAAGCATCCCACTCTCGAGAAACTATATGATAGCATAATAATTTAATATCATTAATTAGCTATTGTTAATAAAGGAATAATTTAATAAATGTGTAATATATTACATCTACGTCAACATCTAATAATTACCTTTCACAGTCCTCATTTTACCTTTCCCCAATAGGACCTCCCGTTCAAATTTGCTGATGAAGTCGAGATGCCAAATGCAAGGCACATTCATATTTTCTGCTAATTTAGGTAGATATTGACTAATATACACTATACATTGATATACCATATATTCCTCAACCATAGAACCCTCCGGAGGTTCTCTTTGTCTAACAAAAGCCTTCAATGACTTCAACTGCCTCTCCACCATCAACATCGACCTTGTGTGTACTGATCCACATAATTCAATCTCCTCAACATGGTGTATGAGGTAGTGTTCTTCTGCATTGAAAAATGCTGGAGGTAGATACTGTTGCATTTGACACATTAATTGGGGAATTTCTCTCTTCCAATACCTTATATCTTCTTTATGGGTTTCTTTTGATGATAGCCACCTACAAATGTCGATGCAATAAAATAATATCAAGGCATACATAAATTTGTAGATAAAAGATAATATGTCAATAAGTTCCACTACAAATCACATAAGAAGTAAATTTTCCTTATAAAACAATAATTACCTCATGTATTTGCCAAGTACATAAATAATTTGTTTTATGTTGTTGTCAAAGTCGTCTGGGAGAGATAAAGGTAGAACATACTGTAACAAAAAACAAGTAATTATTATTTGTTTCCAAAAACTGCATACCAATAAGGAAATATATTATAACCTACTAATTACCTTAATCAATGTATGTCGGTCATGTGTTTTAACCCCACCAAAATCACCTTTTTTCATTAAGATATTTTGTATGTTCGACGAAAACCCCGTCGGAAACCTAATTTTTCGAATGACCTCTTTTACAATATTTTTCTGTTGCTTCGTCAATAACCAAGGAAGACTAGTATTTTGCTCATGAACATCACCATTATAATTAATAATAACACTTTGCAATGCCTGATTATCTTCCTGGATGTCACAACAAATCTTTCCAATTATCTCTTTGTTAGTCCTTCCATCTAATATTCGCCATAAAAATTCTATTATGTTCTTCCCGATATGCATTGTATCAAACAAATGAACTATTTGTAGGTGCTCGTAGTATGGCAATCTACTGAATTGCATTGGGTAACTTTTCATTCCTCATGGAAGCCCATTCGTGCCTTAACGACAATCATGAAACATCAACAAATTAAAATTAACACTAATTAATGGGACAAAATGAAATTAATACGAATGAAATTAACCAAATATTTATATAATATGTCATACATAAATAATTTGCGTACCTTGAAGATTTCTAATATATTCTAACTTCCATTGGCGAGGTGTCATTCTTCATGTTTTTTTTTTCCATTTTCTTCTTTACCATTGAAATTTGCTTTGTCTGTAGTTCAATAACTATGGTTCTTAGGCAGGAAGTGCCTATACTCATCAAACACTTCCTTTCATAAACTCCTTGAACGATGAGATTTTATCCTTGGACCACAAACTGGGCATGCAAATTTACCCTTTGTTTGAAGACCTACAAGATATATGAATTAATGTAGCGTCAAATTAGAGTTACAATTTAAAATAATGCATGATTTTTTCAATAT
>JASDQU010101291.1:247397-266843 GCA_032191745.1 Picea mariana
GAGGGGGGTAGAGGGCCCATAGTGATAATAGTGGAGGTCATTCAATGTAATGTGGACTAGGTCCACTATATTATTAAATAAGTCCCACTATGGTAGTTAGATATAATAAATGGGTAGTCAGATATAATAAATGTAAGAGGACTTCTTAGAAGGTTCTACTTCTAAAAGATTCCTCCTCTAGAATGTTCTTAGGTGATGGTAGCACTATATAAATGGGTTCAAGCAATGTAATGAGACATGAAGAGAATTATTGTATTTGGAGCTGAAGCTCAATAGGAGGATGCCCCCTTGAAGAGGCAAGTGAACAGGAGAGGATCCCTTCCATAATAGGATCCATTGTATGGTGTTGCCCTACCTCACGGGTTTGATATAATAAAGTTGTGGTTTTCTATATTGTTCTTGTATATCTATTGTGGTGCTTTTGTATTTAGTATTGGAGTCTTAACACAATTTGTATGAGCAAAGTGAGGATGAAATTGTAGATGTATATGCACAAAAGTTGTAGAGCTAGTTAGTTTCTTGAGATCCTGTACCATGTCTGTTCGCAATTGTATTACAAATGTTGCATGGGTTGTGCGAAAGATCCTTTCTTTAACATCTCTTTTCTTTGTTATATTTTTGAAGAGCATAAGTGGAAATTTCCCTTTATGAAATTGTTGTTCCATTGAGGAAAACAAATTTGAATAGGTGTCGAACAATTGCAGTTGGAACATGGAACAATGTAATAGTTGTGTAACATAACCGAGATACATGGACATGCGAAAGTAAAGGACAAAACTGGATATGGAGAACGCTATCATTGCCTTGTTGTTGTCTGACTCTCCATATTTTATATGGAGAATGTGTTGCGAGCCAAATGTTCTCATGAGTGTGACAGTTGCACTAATGGTTCTAATTGGGTAAGTGTCATTGCTCTGTGCAAATTGGTTTATAGTTGTGTTCGGGAGGAAACGATATTTTGAAAAAATAGCAGGAATTTTTTCCACAATACTTGTTTCGTTGAGTGATATAATCTAATCACAATCACCATGGTCATATATTGTTTTGGGATATATATTAAAATTTGTAATGGATATCCCATTACCTGGCAATATCTTTTTTGCATGTTTCTGGACAAGTTCTGTGGGAATAGTAAGTGTGACTGTCATTAGGGCCTCATTGTCTGTCATGTCAGCATGCATAATGGATCTAGTTTTTTTTTCCTTGTCCAAGTAGGTTCTATAGACGACCATTATGTCCCCAATGAACAATTGTCTAGTTCGGCAGTTGTTCAAGCCCTCTATTGATAGTATTTTTGGTGTTACAAGTTTAGACCTGATGACATTTTTTGAACAAGAAAAGTAATGTGAATGGAATTCTGCATTATTTTTTTGTTTTATTTTTTCCTGGCATAAATGTACAAGTAGACGCACAATTTGGATAAAGTATGGAGCCAGAGTTTTGCAACTAGACCTCTTAGTCTGTGGAACTTGCACTATGTTTGATGTCTCACTTGCACTCGTTGATACTTCTTGTGAGCTGCAAAGTATGTGTTGTAGATGACATCAACATATTCACCATGGCATAGATGAATAAATAGCTGAGGATATTTTTTTGGTAAACATATGAAGAACAAAAAGTATGCATCTTTACCCTTGGCCTTGTCAGTTTATTGATGTTTGTGATGATTGACTGCACATGGCCATGTCACTAGCCTAAATTTTTCTGATGCAAGCATGTGTAGATGAACATCAGAAGGAATAAATACACATATGCATTGTATATTGTTCATAATTGTTCTGGATGTCACATACAGGGTCGAAGGAGATGGAATACGAAATAGGGTGTCAAGGGATACTCATGAAACATGAGGAACCGACAGTCAAATTGTATGCCTCAGATTTTTTTACTACAAAAATGTGTAAGAATAAATATGAAGTGATGGGGGGGGGGGTACAATGGCCAATTTGTATATCGCGAAACCTTTGAAACCAGAGGTGCAATCTTGAACCCGCCAGCCCGGGAACCCGCAATCAAAAAAGTGGATAAGTATGGAATGCAGTAGAAGCATGAGTATAAATGTGAACCTGTGAGTCCGCCAACCTGCACACCTAGACATTTTCAGAAAGACAACTAAGAAAAGCAACCAGAAAGAAAAAGTAGACAAGAAATGTTAAGTATAGAAGAGGGGAAAAAAAGGGATAATAGAAAGTGGAAAAATTAGAAATGGGGAGGGAAATGTTTGGAAGAGGGAAGTCTCAACAAAGGCCCATTGTTTCCAAATCATCGTTTTCTAGTCCAATATTATATGCACCCACCCATTTTGTATGTTCGATTTACCAGCACAGTTGGTATACCTTTTTGAAGATTGTACCACAACCCCCTCTGATGTGGCATATAATAATTCATCTTCCTGTCCAACCAATCTGTTTCTTTCAATGTAGCAATGCCAAACATACAGTGGACATGAAGGTAAGTTAGTATGTGAAAAGACATGTAAAAGAAATAAATACGGTTCTATTTATTTCAATGTAGCAACAAAGAAAATACAATTCACATGAGAATAAGTTACTATGTAGAAAGATACGTAGTATCTACATACAGTAAAATAGGTGCAAAATAGTAGAACAAATACAAAGACAATAAATGAAATACTAAACACTGGAATATGAAATCAGAGTAGAGGCATGCACCTTTGTAACTCCTCTACATTCATGACAAAGAGTCCATCGTCTCTCCAACCACTATGTTTGTTTAAATGTAGCAATGCAGAAAAAATACAATGGGCATGAAGGAAGTTAGTATGCAGGAAGACATGTAAAAAAAATAAATAGAGTTCATATTTTTTCAATGTAGCAGCACATAAAATACAAAGGACATGAAGATAAGTTATTATGTAGGAAGGTACACAATATCTACATACAATAAATTAGGTGAACACATATACAGACAATAAATGAAATAAAAAACAATGGAATATGAAATAACAATACAAGCATGTACCTTTGTATCTCCTCTTCCACCGCTGCAGTAAAGACTCCTTCGCTTTCTCCAGCTATTCTGTTTGTTTGAATGTAGGAACACACAAAGTACAATGAACATGAATGTAAGATGGTATGTAGAGGAGAACAAGTGATATGTACATACACTAAATGAGAATCAATGAATAGAATAAAAGATAGTTAGAAACATGAACCTTTGCTTTTCTCCTTCCATGGTTGTAATTATATAAAGTTTTTCCTGCCCAAAATATATTACAAGACACAAAATATTAATAAATTGCATGGACATATCTAAATGATTTTTGTTTTCTGCGGCAAAGTATCCATATATGCTTTGAGACATGGAAATATAATTTTGCAGTATCTTTGGTGTACATATCATATTTCAAGTACAAGACAAATTGTATCATGGTCACACTAGTCTATGTACATGATAAAGAGGTTGAATTGTGATATGGGCACATTGTTACACATCAAATTTACTCATTATGATGATGGCCTAGTGTCATCATTACCAAATGTCGCAAGTGCCACATTTCTCCCACAAGTGTCACAAATATCATACTGTCGTCTTGCCTATGTTGTGTTTCAGATGACATTATCAATAACACTTACAAGACACCTCAAAAGACTGGTTTTGAAGAGGAGAAGTCATTTGACAAAGAGAACAAGTCTTTTGCCACTGAGAAAACCACTAAAAAATCAATTTTGGAAGGCAATGCTCCCCTATACACTGTCAAGGAGTGCCAATGCTCTGTGCCCCATTCTGAGGGAGCGCTGGCCTTTTTTGAGCGAATTTTTGGATTGTTGAGGGAAATCAGGGAATAATCCCTTCATATCCAAAGTTGGTTGGATTCAGATTTGAGGTCAAGGCTCGATCTTAGGGAAGATCCATAACTAAAGGAGAAGAATCCTCAACTTATCCCAAGAATAACTTAAGTGGTTAGGCCTCTCCAAGCCTATATAAGGAGGCCTATTCATGGTGAAAGGAGAGACATTCTAAAGCATCAAAATTATGATCTCATAAGGGAGATATCATTGAAGCATCATCATTCTATGTGTGGATTATTTGAGCAAGGTTCTAGACAAAGAGAGCTTGGTGAAGTTGTTGCACCTACATCCATGGTTGTAATAATCTCACTTTGTTTTCATTAATATAACTATATGCTTGACCTGTTTCCTTTAAAGTTCGTGTACGTTTCATGAACTTGTTTCTTTCATATATCCATTATGAAGCTAATCATGGTAGAGTATGAAGTATCATTGTTGTTTCTCATTGTATTTTAGGTCCTTCTAATGAACTTGGAGATCAAGATCAACCTGGATCGAGCAAGGACAAATGTTGGTGAAAGGTATTTACCCTTCTTCTTTCTTCTTCTTTGAATAGTTTAGCTTCATGCAAAGGAAAGCCAGTTTCCAAAATCAAAATTTTCTGTCTTGGTCTTAGGAGTCTAGAGCCCAAGAGAGAATCGACTTGTTCGCAGGGGGATTTCTCTGTAACACACATTTCACCATATATGGTTAATAAGTGTGTTTTGCACATGTTTTATCTTAACAAAAAACAACAAACATTGTAACTGCACATATAGTTTCCCAATCATTTGTTATGCCACTATTTTTAATGATGTCAACACTGAAGTATCCTAGAATGATAATGGTTTCATCCAAATGTAAACAGTGCGATGCATTTGAGAACACATTCATTATGCTAGCAATGTTGCACGCCAAACATCATAGAAATTGAATACGATAATTTGCAATCCAAAGAACACCACTCTTGGTAGCACCATCTCAGTATCCTTTTCTTCTAGAAGAACATTTTAAAAAGACATGTAGGTATGGTCCAGAACTACGAAAAATAATTGGAGAAAAATTTAAGAGTAGGATAGGCGGGCACGAGACAGGCACTAGATCTCAACTTCACCAGACATGAAAAACAACAGAACCGCAAGTCCACTTGCGGGTGCAGGACCTGAACACCGCAAAGCGTAAAAAAAAAACCTAGCTCCAATTGTCAGTGCAGGAGCCCAACCTTGCAAAGCCAAAGTAAACAAAATAAAACAATAAGAAACAAACCAGCGAGAAAGCACGAACATGCCCAACTACATCCCTAGGACCTCAAACTCACAAACTTGAGCCAATAAACAACAAGTAGCAACTGATGAACCAATGAACCAACGAACAAGAAAAAACCATTGAACCAGTAAACAACATATGTATCTCCAATGATTACCAAACTATAGCCCAAGCATAGAAGGAACCAAAAACATATGATGAGCATGCCAGTAGAAATAATCAAACATTCTTACTTGCAAACTGTAAATAGTCAACAACAAAGAATGAATAGAAAATGAAATCATGGCATCAAAACTTACTTTGAAACGATGAACGACAGAAGCACGGGTTGAATTGTGGGTGCAATGCCTGGACCCCGCAAAGTAAAAAAAAAATAGATCCAACAACGAATGCAGGACCCCAACCCTACAAAGTTGAAGTAAACAAAAGAAAGAAAGAAGCACCAACATGTCCAATCGCAGGCGCAGGTCCCCAACCTTGCAAAGTCGAACCAAATAAAAACAAGCAATAATCGGTGAACCAACGAACAAGAAGCACCCACCAAACCGATAAACAATATATGTATCTTCAATGATGATCAAAGTGCATTCCAAGCATAGAATAAGTATGAAACATACAATGCCTGTTCAACTGGCGGTGGACAACAATATTGTCGAAATTCATTGCAACATTTTATGGAAAAAATCGAGGAAAAATGTACTTTGAGAAGCTTATTTAGGTAAACATTTAAGGTTGTCAAGTTGTTCAAGGGCTTCGTGGTATGAAAACATTTAAGCTGTCAGGAATGTTTTAGGACCTCATGCTATGTAGCATTTAAGTTGTCAGGCCTATTCAAGCACCTCAAAAAAAGTGGCAATGTCTAAACCTTCGGTATGTAAACATTTCAATACATTTACAAAGGACTAATAATAATAATAAAAGGACATATTAATATGCGATCGCTATAGTCCCTCTATGCCTTAGGCAGGGACTAATAATAAAAAAAACATTAAAAAACAACGTCCATGCTCAGAACTTTCGGTATGTAAACATTTTAGTAAAAATGTAATAAAAATTAAAAAAGAGCATCTAAGCTCAAAACTTTGGATATCTACACATTTACAACATTGGGAACAATGAAGCTGGAAATAATACCTCCAATATATTTTCCAATGAGACGATGAAATATAATTTTTTTTTTTTTTTTTAAATAAAAAACAATGTTTTTACTTCTATAGTACGAACAATACAGATGATGCAAAAATTTATAGTCAAAGGACATATTAATATGAAGTCAACGAATTATTGATCTCTATAGTCCCTCTACGCCTTCGATAGGGACTAATAAAATAGTAAATTAGGATATTAAAATACCATATTACAATAATATAATGGTTGTGGTGAAAATAAGAATACTGAGAAAAAGGAGTGACGATTAAAAACTATTAGAATGCGATAATGAGAATATGAAATTGAAATGAAAAAGGTAATAAAGAAATTAAAGAAATTAAACATATTATAACAATAGAAGAAAATTTGATTTAAAGGAAAATTTTAGGAATATTTAATAAAGGAGGCAAGGATTAAAATCTAGAATACAAAGAAAGGAAGTAAAGGAAAAAAAAATGCATATAATAAGTAAGACAAAGAAAATATTGGGCCAAAGAGAGAAAGGAAAAAGAAGACCAATTGAAAGAGACAAAAAGTCAATAAAATAGAACGAAGCGAGGGGGGAGGCTACAGATTGAGGTGATGAATAATGGGCTTCCAAGATTCGTTTGGTTTGTATCCATCTTCATGATTAAAATTTCTATGGATGTTTTTCAATTTCCAATGCTTCTTGAATAATACGAGAAGAGTAATGAGGGGTTGAGGCTAAAATTTTGGTTTGGTCAAAACAAATTAGGTGTTTGGATTTAAACGAGTGTTTGGGAATAACTTATTTGGTGATATGATTGTGGTTGGTGTCATTTATATTCTCTTTAAGATGGGATTTAAAGGATATACCAATTTTACCTATGTAAGATTTTCCACATGAGCAAGGAATTTGGTAAACTCATGTGCCAAGCATTAGGTCAGATTTGTCCTTGGCTGTTATAAATAGTTGTTTGAGGGTTTTATAGGGTTTTGGTATTATTTTTAGCTAGTATTTTGGAAATATGATTGATAGTTCCCTAGATATAAGGAAGAGAGACATGAGCTAGGGGAGGGGAAGAGGGGGAATTTTTCAATTTAGGATTGGGGTCTGAGCGGAAGGATTTGTTGATTTGAGAGATATAATATCCATTGGACATCAGGGCCTTGGTTAGGTGGTATTTTTCCTTCTCTAGGAATCAAGGAGTAGATTTACAAGTGGCCCTCCATTGTGATAAAATTATCATCTTTCAATCTTGACCCTCCATCCCTCTAGCTTCTCCAAAAAGGTTTTAATTATGCCCTTGTCCCTCATTGTATCTCGATGGAAGACAATATTTTCTCTACCAATCCTATAATGCATTACCTAACCAATCATGAAGCTCAATAAATTAGGAAGGAATGTAGGAGAATCCTCTGATGTTCCAAGCCTCCCTCACCCAACTTAATGAAAGAAGAATTCCATTCCATTCATCACCTTAATGATAACCCTAATATCTTTATCCTAAAGGAAGATAAAGGAAATTTTATAGTTATCATGAATACTTTTGAATATGAATCTAAAATTCTTGACCTTCTCTCTTCCTCGACTTATAAACCTCTCTCTAAAAACCCGATTAATAATGTTATGATCCTAGTCACCAAATCTGTCAAATATTCTTCCTTTGACCCCTCTATTAAAAAATGTCTTATTCCTCAGAACCCTCAGACCCCTAGGATCTATGGGAAACCTAAAAAAAAAATGACACCCCCCTTAGACCTATAGTTAGTGTCATAGGTTCCCCCACCCATGCTCTTGCTCATTTTCTAACTGACAAACTTTAGTCCTTTACCAGTGAAAACTCCTCCTTTATTAAAAATTCCTCTGACTTTATAGAAAAATCTCAACACTTTCACCTTGATTATCTAGACATCATGGTTAGTTTCAATGTTGTTTCTATTTTCACTAAAATTCTTATTTCAGAAGCCCTACCCTTTATATCCAATCTAGTCGACCTTGAAACTCTATAACTCATTGAAATATGTCTCTCTTATACTTTCTTTAGTTTCAAATGGGTTTTTTATGAGAAACTAAAGGCACAACCATAGGGTTTTCCTTGTCCCCAGTGGTGGATAATATTTTCGTGGAACATCTTGAAACTTTATCCTTAAATAACTTTAATCTTAAACCTGTGTTGGATTCGATTCGTCGAGGACACTTTTTGAATTTGGCCTCATGGCCATCATGCTTTGATCTCCTTTTTCAACCATATGAATAACATTCCTCCCCATATCCAATTCATGGTGGAAATACAAAAGGACAACTATATTCCTTTTTTGGATGCTCTTATCTCTCGTCTTCCTAATGACTCCCTCACCCACAAAGTTTTTAGTAAAAAGACTCATGCTTATAGATACCTTCATGTAGAATCGCATCATCATCCTGCTAAAAAATCAACAGTGCCAAAGACTCTTATTACTAGGGCCATCCATAACTCTACTCCTCAATTCCTAGAGAAGGAAAAATCCCACCTAGCCAAGGCCTTGATGTCCAATGTATATTTTATCTCTCAAATCAACAAATATTTCCACTCAGCCCACAATCCTAAAGCGAAAAATTCCTCCTCTTCCCCTCCCCTAGATCTCATCTCTCTTCCTTATATTCAAGGAACCGTCGATCATATTTCCAAAATCCTAGATGAAAAGAACATCAAAACCCTATTCAAACCCTATAAAACCCTAAAAAAAACTATTTAGAACCGCCAAGGAAAATCCTGACCCAATGCTTGGCCCAAGATTTTACCAATTCCTTGATCATGTGGCAAATCTTACATAGGTCAAACTGGTAGATTCTTTAAATCCCATCTTAAAGAGCATAAAGTTCACACCAACCACGATCGTATCACAAAATAAGGTATTGTAGAACACTCGTTTAAATCCAAAAACTTAATTTGTTTTTACCAAACCAAAATTTTAGTCTCACCCCCTCATTACTCTTCTCATATTATTGGATAAACGTTGGAAATTGAAAAACATTGAGATAATTTTAATCCTGAATATGACTACAAACTCAGTCAATCTAGGAAACCCACTATTCATCATCTCTACGTGTAGCCTCTCCTCCCTATTTTATTGACTTTTTTGGCTCTTTTAATTGATCTTCCTTTCTCTTTAACCCACTATTCATGGTCTCGATGTGTAACCTCCCCTCCCTATTTTATTGTCTTTTTTAACTCTTTAAGTTGGTCTTCCTTCCTCTTTCTTTCTTTGACCAGATCTTTTCCTTGTCTTTCTTTTTTCTTATATATATATATATATATATATATATATATATATATATATAATCTTCCCTTCTTTTATTCTACATTTTACGTTTAATCCTGATCTCCTTTATTGAATATTCCTAAAATTTGCCTTTAATTTCAACCTTTCCTTGCTCCTCTTATAATATTTTTAATTACTATTAAAAAAAAATCAATTACTTGAATTTCTTTATTACCTTTTTTTCATTTAAATTTCATATTCTCGTTATCACATTTTAATATCTTTCTATCACTTGATCTTAATATTGTTTTTAATCATCATACCTTTCACTATTTTTATCAATTTTTGTCTCATATTCCTATTTTGATCAATTATATTATTCTATTATAATATTTTAATATCTTAATTTAATATCTTATTTTTAATAATATTTTCACACATAATTCTTTTCCTTGTTTTCCTAAAATCTTTTTTCAACCTTTCCTTTTTATCTTATAATATTTTTAATTGCTTTTTTTAATTGATGTAATTTCTTTATTACCTTATTTCATATTCTCATTATCATATTCTAATATATTTCTAATATATGATCTTAGTCATTACGACTTTCACTATTTTATTAATTTTATATCTTATATTCCTATTTTCATTTTAATAGTCATATTATTTTAATATGATAATTTAGTATCCTAATTTAATATCTTGTTCTTATTATAATTTTTAGACATAACCACGTCTTCACCATTTCACTAATTTTCCTTCTTTCTTTTCAATGGTAATATCCTAATTTTTTTTTTTCAAATATTATTTATTTCCACTCTTTTCTAACATCTTAGAGCATATTGTTTATCCAGAAAATTCATATATATTGTTTTGTTTTCAATTTTTTTTAATAATTAATAATATTAAAGTATTAAAATACAATTTTAATTTTATAAACAAAAATTATTCTAAATTATAATATTAATAAAAATTATAAAAAATACCTAAAATTTCATTAAAGTGTTTCTTCATTTACCTACATCTTAAAATACTAAGATTAAAATAACGTTACAATTTTGTAAATATAAACAAAATATTAAGAATGTTGAAATAACAAATTTTGAGTAACGAATGATTTTTTATTAAACAAAAACTAATTTTTGTAAATGGAAAAAAAGGATTAGATACAAAAGAAAAACAAAATGTTTTATGATTTTTTTTTAAACAAAAACTAATTTTTGTAAATGGAAAAAAAAGATTAGATACAAAAGAAAAACAAAATGTTTTATTTTTATAAATAGTATAAAAAGATTAGATAGAAAAGAAAAACAAAATGTTTTATTTTTTTAAGATTTTAGGATGATTTTGGTTTATCTAATCCTAAATCATTAGGATGAAACAAAATTGAAAACTTTATTGTACTCATATCATATTGAGAAAAGAAATTGGTTTGACGTGAAAATTGTGTTGATTTTATTATATATGTTGTTGGTTTTTTTTTTAATTAATTAATTAATTAATTGTGGGGTGGTAGTGGTAGTCAATTAAATTTAAATGTAAAGAGTTTTTTTTATTTCAATTTAGATGGTATATTTTTTTCAATTTTTTCATGATGAAAAGTTATAAAAATAGTTATGTTTCAGTTGAAAAGAATAAATTAAGTATGTATTTCAAAATAAAAAGTATTTTATATAAAATATTACTTTTTTATTTTTTTTACAATTTTAAAAGTTAACAAACCACCAAATAAATAATTTGTAATTTCAATAGAAAATAATCATAATTATATTTTGTAATTTTAAATGTAATCTTCTTATGGGTTATATGTATATTATAAATAAAAAATAAAAATCATAAACACCAAAATATACTTCTTTTATTTTGAGGAGTTTCAAATTGTTTTAAATGACAATGTAAAGCTTTAGATACAATGTCAAAAACAAACTTTTATGTGGACAGCCATATAAAATGTGATTTGTTCTATGTATCCATGTGATAAGTGAGCATTACAACTTAGATTATACAACATTATTGAATTATTGAACGATTTACATTCAAGTATTAATAATGTGTTTTTTCTTCTAGGTATCTATTGCAATAACATGATGTCATGAACAATATACTAAGTGGTTGTGTTCTCAAATGATAGTAGTATATTTCATAACAATGTTATAACCATGTTAGATTTGTCAACATATTATATTATTTTAGAGAGATGGACTATGTGAACATGAAGAAATAGAGGTTACTTCATTTAATTAGGTTTACTTTAACTCTATTATGTTCTATTCAAAATAGTTATTGAACAATTTGTAATTGTAGTGAATCTTGATAATAAGTTTCCAATGCCATTGCAATTTACACTCATAACCCATGATTAATTGTTTTGTTTTTTGCAAATCCAAGAGAGGAAACAAATATAACAAAGGAAATGACATTATGGAAAACAAATTAAGTAAGGACATTAAATGTAGTGCCAATTATCATATCAACAAGGATACAAATTGCACATAACACATGAATTCAAGTGGAGATTCAGAAAGATAAGGTGTCTAAGGTTCTTTTGGAAGTTTATATTAAGTGACACTCAAGATACTGGATATGCCAATGCAATGATAGGATTATTTAGGCATGAGCTTTGTGATGGATTTTATGTTGTGGAAAGGTACACCATATAAGGAATAGATGACAGTCAACAAGAATAGATACGATTATAGTCTTTAGATATTAAAGGAAAGTAATGGGTGTTGAATCATGAATGATTTACCTCCTTCCACATATAATATGAAAGACATAATAGTCACTAAGAATCCAAGAGTTGAAAATGAAAATAAAGTCTTGAAAACAAAAAATCTTTTTTGAAATTTTATAATATTTATTTTCCTTTTTTCAAAATTTTACAAATTTTTTTAAAGGATATTTTTTTGAATTCCCCTTGAGAAAAAGTTTTAAAGTTTAAACCCATGCAAAAACCAGAAAGAGTTCAAATTCAAATTCCTCTGTGGCATATGCCATAAACACTTACGACTTTGGGTTCATGAGAAGCTGAGGGATGATGCTGACGTAACAGATTCAGTCGTCAATGGTGTGAGGCAGCTTTTATGGCAGAATAATTATTATAAATAGAGAAAGCAAGTGGTGGGAGGTGGTACCAGTAGTGCACATGGGGAGTAGCTGGATCGGTTATGTTGTTTCCATCGTGAGCTCTTGCTTCATTTGGATTTGTAATATTTGTCGGAGCCGGATCACTAAAGTTGTTCTTATTGATTTCAAAAGAAACCCCACGACCAGGCTTGGAATTTGATGTCTCAGAGGATGTATTTTTTATTTGAAACTGGTGGATAAGAAATCCACTTGTCATTATTAATAGACGTTAAAATAATTGTGTAAATTTTTCGTCAAAATTTATTGTGGTATTTACATTTTAGAAGCTTATAAGTATATAAGATCTAGGTTAATAACTATAATTCATGGTTTCGGCCTTCAAAGAACTAGGTAAGGGCACATTAGTGAGGTTAATGACACCTTGACAGTGTTAGTTAAGGGAGTAAATAGACACCTAAATTACAAATTCCAACCCTACAGCCTGGGTCATCTTGGCTTTTGGCTCCAGGGGTTCAACTTTGCTCTGTGAGTGTGATTTCCAAGTCTTTTACTAATCATGACTGGAGCTTACTGATCATGACTAGAGCTTTGAGATTGAATCTGCTCAGCATAAATTTTTCACACAATATACAAAATATTTTGACATTTATGATTTTGGATAAAACTTGAAGTAACAGTTATAAAAATAATTTATAACTTGTCAATTTTTCTCTTGACAGACTGGGTAAATTTGAAATTCCATGCCTGCCCACGACAGCTCGAGAATCTCAGCAGTTGCAGTTCAGTCGCATATTTATTTATCTTGGGCTCGGTACTATTACCTTGTCTACTTAAGCAACAGCAACCGCAACTCAGCTCAATTAATAGACAAGATATATATCACCATATATATCACCATATCTAGAAACACAATAAACGTGAGAAACTGGACTGGACAAAACACTGGGAATAGAAATTTATATTGCAACGGCTATCAATGAAAAGTAGCATCAGATAGATATGGCTGGCGAAGTAAGAGGAACACAAGAAAACTGGTTCGTATTGCATCGATGGAATGGCGTTCTTGAATTGAATTGAATTCTTGTATTTAATGTATAGATAATAACAGAAAGTTTTCTTTCAGCGACTTGTTGTAGGGAGTTCTTTAGTGTAGGGTTTAGTCCTTGCCACCTTGTAGGGCAGTTCTTTAGTGTAGGCACTCTGTAGGGCAGTTCTTTAGTGTAGGGTTTAGTTCAAATTTTGTAGGTATTTTTGTGACACCATTAAAATATGAAAGTTAAAGTATGGTTTAGTTCTTTAGTGTAGGGTTTAGTTAAAATATGAAAGTTTTCTTTCAACCATTTAACATGTTAACTTTAAATTCTGTTATAGGGCAGTTCTTTAGTGTGGCGTTTAGTTTCGTCACTGGTTCAAATCTTATGAGTATCTTTGTGACACCTCGGTTAAGTCTCCACGCCGCCATGAATCAGGATGGTTCAAATCTCCACGCCATGAATCAGGATTTTTCTTTCTTTCTTTGCGTTCAAATTGAAATCCATAGAAAGGAAAGCCAAATTATCAAACCTTATGCAACTCTGCGTGGTAGAAGAAACCTCCATGTATTTTTTGGATTGAAATTTCGAATTTGTTGAGATTATGATATGTAAAGAATGTACCGATAAATACAAAATACAAAGCATGAAAATGTACTTTCACAAATTCGATTCAACATCATAAAATAATAGAAATATTTGTACCTTAGGTTGATAGAAGATAGTTGTATGAACTGCCAGTTGGACAGTTTAGTCGTAAGCTTTTAATCCATACATTAAACATCAAATTGAATTTAGTTTATTATTTACAACTTTAAATGAAGTTGGCTTTTTGTTTGATCGATATCATCCATAAAACATGAGAAAGTATTGAAAGCAAAATATATATATATATATATATATAAACAATTTTTCTTTTAAAAGGCTGAATAACACTAGATTCAAAACAAATATCGAATCTATAGGCACGTTTCAAGAAGTTTTGGGGCATATTGCTCTTGAGCAATCATTGTAGAGTTCTCCTTAATTTGGAATTACTCTTTCCAATGCCCCGTAAAGAAAAAGTAATATATTGACAGTTTCTAGTTCAAAAGTTAAGGTTTAATCGAATCCTCACTACAATGTCAAGGATGGAGCCCAAGTCTCTCTTTTCCAAAGTACTTTCCCTGAGATTTGTTAGGACTCTCATTAGTCTTCAGATGAGAGGATTCAAGACAAAATTCATAAACCGATGTCAAGGATGGAGCCCATGTCTCTCTTTTGCAATGTACTTTCCATCAGATTTGTTAGGACTCTCATTAGTCTTCAGATGAGAGGATTCAAGACAAAATTCATAAACCGGATTCAAGACAAAATTCATAAACATCATGGTTGCGTTAACACCCTATCAACCTCATTGAACGATTCTTTGTCTCATGCATTGGTATTGAGTAAGAGCATTCCTCCATTTGTTTTGGCTTTTGATTCTCCTAATACCTTTATTCCATCTAAAACTATAGTTCAAAGAGCCCTAGGTGTGGTTGATATTTGGCATTCTACGGTAATCGGCCCTCCTAAGATTTCTTTGAGCAACAATTATAGTTCAAAGAGCCCTAGGTGTGGTTGATATTTGGCACTCTACGGTAATCGGCCCTCCTAAGATTTCTTTGAGCAACAAAAGATCATAGGGCTAAGACTTAATAATGCCTTGGAGGAAAGATCTGACTCAAAGGACAAAACCAAAGCAAAGGATACCTAGAGCTATGAAATGTATTGAAGTCCATTCTAAACAAACTAAAATAGTTCTAAAATAAGATATTTTGATGGGTCAAATCACTTCATGTCACAAGTTAGTATTGGTTGGAAAATTCTATGGGTGTCATATTATTGGGCGAGCTCTCCTTGGTTGGATGAGGAATCCTTGGCTTTCCCTACTAGGATACCTACAAACCCATTATGAGTTCGCTAGTGGATGGCTTACCTTCATCAAAGAAAATATGAGGATTCCCTTTTGATTATTCAAGGAAATGTTATACTAGCTTTAGTCTCCATGTTTTGATTTGAGGAGGAAAATAGCCTCCACTCAACCTATCTAGATAAATCTCTCAACTCTCTCTCTAGATTTTTGGAATGGTATAATTCTCAAGGTTACACAAAATATGATTAGTGAGTTCATTTCTCTTGACAAGAGGCCCAGATAGAGAAATTTGTATAGAGGCAAACTTGGAAAAAGGCCTCCCAACAAATATTTTGATAACCCAATGCCTCTTCCAAAATGATATCACCTTCAATCACATTCTTCGAATGCAAGGAAGATTGAGGGGGGGATAACTATTGATTTTGATCATACTCTAAAATCCATCACACCTAGAAGAAAAATTTTCCTCTCTATATCCCAATAGAAATTAAAAGAGAAATTCTTAAAGGTAGCAAGTGGTATGACCCCAAGGGAGGCATATATGACGTAAAATGTACATGTAATGGGAAAATGTATATGTAATAAATGTAATAGTGGTCAGTCTAATCATAAAGGGAGCACATTTGAAATGTGTGAATAGGTATATAGAGATCATGTATTCAATTATTGAGGACATGTGATTTGGATGTATGAGTGTATTTCGGTATTTGGATGAGGTTCACATATTCTTTGAGGAGTTATTGTGTAACTCGTATTTCTTACCTATCTTGGATATTTTCTCCATATTCACATTGGTGTCCATGGTGTGTACTATGGTTTCTTATGATATCTTAAGTATTTGGTGCATAACATTTGATTTTGGAGCATATGATCCTAGGGTTTTGCTCATTCAAATGAGTCACCCTGTAATTTTTCCTAATATATTTTTTGTGAAGTTTCAAATATGGTTAAATAGAAAAGTACCCGTGATAAAAATTTTGTTTTGATTCTCTATACTTTTGGATTTATAGCATGTGGAAGTTAGGGTTTTTTACTAGTCATGAACTTAGTCTCAAACGAGTCATCTTGGGATTTTAGCTATAACATTTTTTTTGGGTGATGTTTCAGACTGAAACATTTTCAAGAGTTTGAGAGGAAATACTAAAGTACACATGGTAGAAATTTTAGGTTCTAATTCACTACATTTTTTTAAATACAAGTTGTTGAAATTAGTTTTTTTGTCTAGTCCTAGAACTTGTCTTAAACAAGTGTTATTGGTACAACTATCATATATGAAGCTAGGAAATTCAAAATTGAGTGCCACCAATTCCTTTTAAAATAAGATAGAGCATAGTATTTCAGATAAAAAATTTAAAAAGATATAAAAAAAATTGGACACAAGTTCACTCTCTTGAAAACGAGAAAGGTCAATAAGTTTTGGGAAACTTACCATAACTTTCACTTGGAAAATCAAATTTTGATCAAGCTTATGGAATTGAAAATAATACATATCAAAATACTACATAATAAAATTTTAGACTTAGAAGTTCCTGAGTGTTAGAGTTACATCGGGAGAAAGGTTGGCCAAGAAATTAGTCTCCAAATTAGGGTTTTAAAAATTATGTTAGCTTAAATTTATCATAAATTTTGATTGGGATGTTCGTTTGAGGTGATTCAAAATCCGTTGGAAAGAAAAAACATAAGAGAATACATTAGAAGAAGGATCATAAATATTTGAGATCATTATTGATAATTTAATATCTCATCTTGCTCATTTTTCTTGAATGTTGCTTGCTCTAAATAAACCATCATTTACCTTTTCCTCTATTGTGCACATGAATCCTTGGAATAAAAGGCTTAAACATTCATATTTATTATAGATACATGTAAATTTTGGCCCTTGGCCTCACTCACCATACATCATGTACCCTAATAGCCATTACATTATTACACAAAAATAAAAGACTCTAAACCTTGTCTAATGTCATGCTCAATCACCAAAGGCCCAACCCTACTAACTTTTTCATAGTATAACTTCCACAACCTATAGTAAATGACCATTTTCACCCATCCACTTGTCACATTGTTATCAAAAAATTATCATATTATTTTTAAAAATGTTAGACTCTCAACATACCCTATATATATTCAACACCCATCTCACTAAAACACTTATGGATTGAGCCCTATAACCTCCATGTAACCATAACCATGACCAAGACCTACCACCTCACAATCCCTCGTTGGTTCAAGCCTCAAGTCAAAGACCAAATACAATCCCACGCAGAATATCAATCCCAACACCACAAGAATGAACTACACATCAATGAAATCTATGGGGAACCATGTATATAAAGCACTCCAAGCTTGTATTTCGAGTGCATGCTGGATTGGAAATTACAACAAAACAAATCCATAAGAATGTCATTGATATCCAACCAAGCCACCATATCCTTTGAGATTGTTATAAGTCTATCTTGACATATTCAATGAAGGTGTTGATCATACAAATCAAGGGAATAATATGGCTAAACTAATGGAAACATTTCCAAATATTGTGTTTGATTGGATGGTCAATAGTCTTAATGTTTTTGTTATTTGAAGGATCTAATGTAAACATTAAATGGTGATCATGTTAACAGAAATCATAACTAAAGGGTTCACAAGGTGCAGATTGCGTAATAACTTTAGTTAGGAAATCAATCTAACTCAAGAAAACTCCATGTCACTCTATGATTTTGATCACCTAGTATCTGTAAAATTTAGGACACAAGATACTTTCCCACAACTCAATGCATCTTATTGTACATAAGTGGGGAAGAGTTGAGGTCACTAAACTTGCAAACTTTATTGTGAAACGAGACAATAACCCCTCTTTCATTGAATACATATTTTTCAATTTAGTGGTATGGAATTTTTATTTGAACCAAAATTCAATTAAAAGACTTGTTATGCCGAGATGGAGTTGATTTGATTTGAATATTGTTAATTATAATCATTTATTGAATGCTTTGTGGGGGTGAAATATGGATGTTTGATGTATTCGATCATAACTTGGTTATGTAATGCTATTAACACAATATTTTGGTGATGCAATACTATTAACACAAAATTTGTTATCAGAGGAGCTGTGTTAGTATCCTCTAGTTGTTCTCATTTACATGAAAAGGTTCTTATGCCCTCAGAATATCCATAACTAAGTACATTTTTTTAGATTCTCCAACCTCATCTTTGGAATCACTTTCTTAATCTACCCAATATGGTATCAATGAAAATTTATAACTTTACAATAGAAATAATAATTGATTTTAATCTTGGGAGAATTTTTCTTAATGAGACACATCAATTAATCAATGTTAGCTACTTATATATTAGGATAACTTTGTCAAATTTGTTTGTACACAAGGAAAATTGACTATTATATGTAACTAATGTCGATTAACCAATGTTACTATACAGACGTCAACTAAGAGACATTTATTATGTGGAAAAGACCCCAAAAATGACAAATTTCGAGAATTTGATTGATTTTCGATGTTAAAACCAATTTTTTTCAAACATGGATCCAAATGTCGGATTTCAACACAAAATATAGTAGTGTTAAATAATATTTGACATGATATGATTAAGTTTTGTTCTATATTAATGTTAATAAGGTGGATCAATTCAAGGTAGTTCTTGTTGTTATATTCTTCAACAACAAGAGGATATTGAAAAAATAGTTTGCACCTTAGAGAAGGAACTCTCATCAAGATTCATGGACCTTCAAGTGCATATTTTAGTGCTTTTAGTGGATGACAGTGAAATAGTTAGTATTTTGATTATGAAATGGATTTTTTTAATAGAAAGATACATAAAATAACTAAAAACATTTGTAAGGTAATGAACATGGTCATAAGGTTGCACAATGATGGATATGTTGTTTTAGAGTCTTTTTATTTGACAAGTGAGTGCATAAAATCACTTCATGTTAATGTGCCACTCCTATGGAAGGTTGAATATATATAATATGACAAAATAGAAGGAGAAGTTTTTGAGA
>JASDQU010101291.1:267035-287269 GCA_032191745.1 Picea mariana
AGGCGGGGGGGGGGGAGAGAGAGGGAGATATTAAGAGTTTCATTAAAAATAATTGAGGGAAAACATTACGAAAAGAACTATGAGAAGATTGCCAAAATGATTGCACAAATGTATAGGTAAAAGAATATTTACTAGAGAAATGCAATCTTGCATGTAACTCATAACCTAAAGGGCATGTAGAAGTATCAAGAATCGTTATAGGGTGTGTCTATATGAAAGTATGCTATTTTTATTTGAACAATTCATAAATACTATTTTTAGGTTCATGTGGTGTGAGTTTTTAGAATTGTTTTCAGGATTATCCACATTGAAATTCATTTGTATCGACGTTTCAAATCCTTTACCTAGATTCATCTTTAGGACAAATTAGTCAATGATAAGGGTAGTATACCATAGTTATAAATATGAAAGATGCAAAGATAAATAAGTATAATCGGCAATTAAGCTATGATCTCTTCATCTTTTTAGAAAATTCAAGTTTGCAACCCTGCTTTTGATTTTAATCCTTTTTTTTCCATTAAACGGATGTCATTCTAGATTTCCCCTCCATACAGGGTGGTAATCACTGTTTTTAGGTTCCTCTGGTGTGAGTTTTCAGAAAATTTTTCCAGAGTATCCACGGTGAAATTATTTGTATCAATTTTTTGAATCCTTTACCCAGATTCATCTTTAGGAAAGATTAGTCAATGATAAGGGTAGCATACCAGAGTTATAAATATGAAAGATGCAAAGATAAATGGTTATAGTCGACAATTAACCAATGAATTGTGCATCTTTTCAGAAACTTCAAATCTGCAACCCTTCTTTCGATTTTAATCCTTGATTTTTCCATCAAACGGATGTCATTCCATATTTTCCCTCCTTACAGTGTGGTAATCACTATTTTTAGGTTCATGTGGTGTGAGTTTTCATAATTGTTTTCTGGATTATCCACAATGAAATTCAGTTGTATTGACATTTTGAATCCTTTTCCTAGATTCATCTTTCAGATAGATCAATCAATGATAAGGGTAGCATACGAGAGTTATAAATGTGAAATATGCATAGATAAATAGGTATAGTCGGCAATTAACCTATGATCTATGCATCTTTTTAGAAAATTCAAGTCTCCAACCCTTCTTTCGATTTTAATCCTTGATTTTTCCATCAAACGGATTCCATTCTATATTTCCCCTCCATACATGGTGGTAATCATTGTTTTTAGGTTAACTATGAAAACTCACACCACAGGAACCTAAAAACAGTTATTACCACCTTGTACGAAGGGGAAATCTAGAATGACATCCGTTTGATGGAAAAAACAAGGATTAAAATCGAAAGAAGTGTTGCAAACTTGAATTTTTTGAAAAAATGCAGAGATCATAGGTTAATTTCCGACTATACCTATTTATCTATGCATATTTCATATTTATAAGTCGAGTATGCTACCCTTATCATTGAATAATATGTCCTGAAGATGAATCTATGTAAAGGATTCAAAAAATCGATACAAATGAATTTCATTGTGGATAATCCAGAAAACAATTTTGAAAACTCACCACAGGGACCTAAAAACAATGATTACCACCATGTATGGAGGGGAAATCAAGTGTTCTTTCACCTAGATGTTTTAAAGAAGAAAATATAGTTTGTTATTCCATACATACTTAGAGGTAAACAAATGCTCATGAACATTGATATTCCCACAACTTCATACATTAATGACACAGATGATGAAGACTATGAATAGTGACTTAATTTGAGGATGTAAATTTTGGATTTGTGATTGAGATATAAAGGTGTTCTTTTAATCAAGTGATTTTTGCTCTTATTATAGATTTAATATTTATTACTATAAACCTTGTGTCTGCTTCTCCATGGTGTGAGTCATTGTCGATGATAAAAAGTGTTATGCTAAGTTTATATATATATATATATATATATATATATATATATATATATATATATATATATTATAATATTCCATGGTTACACTTATATTTTTTCATGTCTTATGCTAACTTAGATTGATTGATTTTTTATGTTTTTCTTCCATAAATTATGTTTGGTTATACTTAAATATGTTTGATCTATGTTTATGAATTGAATGATCAGATTTCATCCAATGCTTACATGAGGACATAATTTTATTATTGGAAATATTATATCATGATACCCGATACTTTCAAACTAGTGATAATTATACTACAATAAGAAAGTTTAGAAAAAATAATATTATTAGATAAGCATAATATTACAACAAATCATGACAAGTTACATTAAAAGAGGGAAAGTTAATATCATATAACATAATATATAACATAATATTGCAATAGATTACACTACAATCATAATGTTACAACAAATTATAACA
This sequence comes from Picea mariana, assembly GCA_032191745.1. Classification (NCBI taxonomy): domain Eukaryota; kingdom Viridiplantae; phylum Streptophyta; class Pinopsida; order Pinales; family Pinaceae; genus Picea; species Picea mariana. The sequence goes on from JASDQU010101291.1 coordinate 269,389, forward strand.
TCATTGAAAGTTAGATAAGAATATATTATGACAAAATATGAAAAGTTGATATTACATAATCATGTAATATTATTAGAAATTATAATGTACTCATAAACTTATGAAAAATTATAATATCCTATGGATTAGATAAGTATACTACAATAAAATATTATAAAAAAAGATGATAAATTAATATTAGTTAAGCAAAATATTATGGAAAATTATAAAGTCACAATAAATTATAATATCCTTGTTATAATATCCTTGAACTAGTAATATAATCATAAAAATATTTATCTTTATGATATATCATCAATTATGTAATGTAAAATCACCTTTTTTACCTATATTACATTCATTTTGATATTCCTAATGAAAATGGTTTGAACATACTTTCAACATTTATAATAACTTGTATAGTAACCAATATTTTGACCATAATTTCAATCACATTTGATCTATGTTTATGAATTGAATGATTAGGGTTCATCCAATGCTTACATGAGGACATAATTTTATTATTGGAAATATTATATCATGATGCTCGAAACTTTCAAACTAGTGATAATTATACTACAATAAGAAAGTTTATACAAAATAATATTATTAGATAAGCATAATATTACAACAAATTATGACAAGTTACAATAAAAGAGGGAAAGTTAATATCATATAACATAATATTGCAATAGATTACACTACAATCATAAAGTTACAGCAAATTATAACATCATTGAAAATTAGATAAGAATATATTATGAAAACATGCGAAAAAGTTAATATTGCACAATCATCTAATATTATTAGAAATTATAATGCACTCATAAAATTATGAAAAATTATAATATCCTATGGATTAAATAAGTATAATACAACAAAATATTATGACAAAAGATGACAAATTAATATTAGTTAAGCATAATATTATGGAAAATTATACTCGAATTAGAAAGTCACAATAAATTATAATATCCTTGAACTAGCAATACAATCATAGAAATATTTATCTTTATGATATATCATCAATTATGCAATGTAAAATCACATTTTTTACCTATATTACATTCATTTTGACATTCCTAATGAAAATGTTATATATGTGTATGTGTGTGTGTGTGTGTGTGGAACTAAATAATTACCTTCAAAACAAAGGGAAAAAGTATGGACTTGTGTTGTGGTTCTTACAGATGAAGAGAGATACAATTTTTTTGTAACTGTTAGTCCCTAAAGTTACACTTGATTGTGAGAGGGAAAGCTAGGGCATCATCGAGTTATTGCAAAAGTGTTTTGAGGGTTTTTATGGTTTGGTTTTTGAATAAGGTGGTTGAAAACTAGCTCAAGGTAATAAAATAAATGAGAAAATCAGAATAAGAACARAAAATATCCCATTGATTGGTTAAAAGGTAGTCACATAGATGGATTAAACAAATAAGGAAAATAGAAAATGAAGTTTTCAATTTGTCAACTTCACACAAATTCTTATCTCAAGATATCATTAAGAAATAAGACCATCAACCTGAAATCAAAACTTGAAAATAATCACCACAGTAAATCCTTTACTGTATTAATCAATAATCAAGAAAACAAATGCATTATAGTTTGAATAATGAGATCAAGCATGAAGAAAGTAAACAGAGTAGAAAAGAGTGTCTAACCATCCATATGCTTTTTCTATTAAGTGTCAAATAAAATAATAATGCCTTACAAGGAGTTTCAGAATAAGTCCTTTGGATCTCCAATTTTTCCACCCCTAACTTTTCATTCTACATAGTTTATATAGAAACAATACATAATTATCAAGATCCAAAAGAAATGGATATGAAAAAATCATCATCCATATTTAGTTTCTTGTTTCAAATAATCAAGTAGAATATCCAATATGATATCCAATTCGAATTGATGAGGTGGCTTGTCAACTGTTGTCCATGAGATTTTTCAGGAAAACAAATCTGGTAAATTCCTGAAAAATAAGGTCCAACAATCTCTTCGTATCTCTTAAATGGTGATAGATGTGTAAAAAATGAGAGAGGTTTTTGTGAAGGGACTCGTTCCCATCAAAAAGATCTTTTGGTTTCAAAAAATTCATCACCATATGTTCTCCAAGATCTCCCAAAATTACTGACTAAAACAAGAAATTATTTATTGTGAAATATCAAAAAAATAGGCCTCAAAGATCAATTCGAATCTCTTAGAATGTGATTGTTGTGCAAAAACCGAGAGAGGTTTTTGTGCAGGGGCATGATCCCAAAAAAACCCTCTTTTTGTTTCAACAAATTCATCTCCAGCTGTTCTTCAACCTCTCTTGAAGAAAAAGGCTAAAACAAGTAAAAATAACAGAGTATTTCCTGTAGCTTTATCAAAAAATTAGGCCTCAAAGATCAATTCGAATCTCTTAAAATGTGATCGCTGTGTAAAAACCGAGAGAGGTTTTGTGAAGGGGCATGTTCCCAACAAAAAACTCTTTTGGTTTCAGCAAATTCCTCTCCAACTGTTTTGTAACCTCTCTTGAAGATAAAGACTATAACAAGTAAAAAAAGAGAGTATTTCCTGTAGCTTTTCTGGTTCTGCAAAATAATAGCCTTTGTCATCAGAAAGCACTGCTTTATCTTTTGATGATCTGGTGGTTTCTATTGTTACAGGTCTTGTATAAAATACAAAAATTTTCTTACCTTATTTTAATGATTCTTTATGTACTGGGGACACTCTTGTCTTTCGTTTGATATCTTCTTTAGCATCTTCAGAATGGTCTTCTGTTTTTAAATCTGCCTCAAGAAGAATTTCATTTTTTGTTTCCCATTTAGGTCTCTTACCTCTGTTGGTCCTCCTTACCCTGATGGCAGGCAATTCTTCTTTAATAGGGGTTTCATCAACTGGAATGCTTGGCTCCTGTGTAACATCCCTTTTCCTTTTGCCTTTCTTCTATTTGCTGGACTGTGGGTCAGGATTTAGGGATTGCATGAGCCAGCTCTAGGGTTTTTGTATTTCTCTTAGGGCAGACATGAATAGAGTCTTAATTAAACCCTGATGAAACATGCTACTCTTTGCATTGGAGGAGTGTGACTGCACTCTTTTTGACATTTTTTCCAGGCTTTTGAGGAGAAAATAAGGAAAATTTAAAGGATAATCACCATTTAAATGCATTAATAACCTCATGTGATAGATATAAATCAATGAGAATATGCCTTCGCAGGTGATATACCTGTGGATAACGACCAGAGCAGTGTGTTATTCCTGTCTGATCCAACTGTGAGGGATTCTTTTTCTCCAATCTCGGTTTTGCTTGTTTGGCAACAGAAACTGATTGGCGAATTCTGTAACTACATGCTCTTTCTTCCACCATCGTTCTCCTCCGACCACCAACCAACAGGCCTTGGAAATTGTTTGTTTTGTCACCAACATTAGCAATTTCCCGATCTCCACTTTGTAACCATCGAAGTTTTATGCAAACGCCAAAGAGACCTGTTCATTGTGACCTTGGAAGGTAGTGAGGAATTCAAACCAACCAACATCTCTAAATCTCTGCACCATCTGCGGATATGCCTCAAGAAGCTCAATGCCCTCAGGTTCCAATCTGACCATTTACCTGCTTCTCTTAGGCACCATGAAACACAATGCTACAACAGGCACTGATCGGATTTTGAATTTATAAACTTCAACTGTTAACATATAACAATTCTTCTGAGAAAAATACCTGAGCTTATAATTCAACACAATCAGAATGACAAGTGGTGGGTTTAGATAATGATCTTTGGGAATTGAATGATTTGAAATGATTCCTTTGCAGGTACAGAGAAATTCAATCATGTAACGGTTTGAATCATAAAATGATTCGAGAGCCATCGTGGGACACATGCGAACTCTTAGTCCACGATATGTGTAATCATAATGAAATCTGGGTGTCGGGCGCATATTAAGGCATGATTATATTTTTTCTATGGGAATAATGTTATTCCAGTAGCGCTATTAATGACTTAGCATAATTTGAATTTGTAAAGTTCAAACAGACATATGAAGTGACACATCATTCAAAACCATGTCTTAAAACTCCAAACTTAAAGAAATTATCCAAAGAACTAAAATGTGAACCATAACAAGTTGAAAACAACGATTAAAATCAAATGAAAGAAGATAATAAAGTGTAGGTAGGAAGGGTTTAGGATTAGGGTTTCTCATTAAATCAAGACAAAATTAGAGACTAACAGTAACAAACCCCACTATTACGACAACATGTGCAGCATAAAAAGTAATTTTTTTTTAATCCAAGGCAATGAATGTCAATAATACAATTAAGCATCACAACTTGATGAAAAACATTGTTGGCATAGGGGAAGACCCAGGGTTCAACGCTTCAACAATGCACCAACAAAACCTAACTACCAACCCTTTTGGCAACACCTGCGAAGCAGATGAAGTCTCACCCAAGGTAGAGGCAAGGGGGGTTGCAGGACTTAAGTGTCTACAACCTAGCTGGGACACATATCTGTGATTACATTGCAGGTAAAACCCTAATTACATAACAACATAGTATTCAACAATATCTAACACATCCAAGCACTTAACACATAGAAATAGAGTAGATATAGCATTCATTCACATTAATAAACATTAATCTACTATAACAGATGCATCTAACATATATAAATATGAAAACACTAAGCATGAATCACATCATTCACACAAAGCAACCATAACACAGGATATACGTGGTTCACCCCCAGCGTGGGGCTACGTCCACCAACTTTTCATCTTCTTTATTATCTTCTTTCATTGCACAGAGCCATAAAGCTAACTCCACATAGGACAGGAGATCTACGTGTGCCTCGCCAGATCCTCCTTCCCGAGCTTGGCATAGCACAGAGCCTTTCTTACAATCGCTTTCACTTAGCCATACAAGTTCTCAATACATAATATGCACAGAGCTAACTCAATCACATAGATACAACTGCTTACATCACCTACACTTATCACAATGCAACACTTAGCACCGCATACCTCTTAGATCTCTTGTGTTTCTTACATCGCCTAGATATCTATTTATACATTACAAAAAGGGCCTAAGCATGGGTAATACCCATGGGCTAACATCCCATACCCATTACATAAACCCTAAACCCAAAAAGCTCACAAAAGGGGGTGAGATCTCGTAATCTCCATTTCGCCTAGTGCTTCGTCTTCGACCAACCTGTCGAAGTCCCCAAAATTGGTCAAACATGACCAGCGTTTCCACAAAACCTGGTTAAGGGCCAGCATGCCCCCAACACTCACTTGTGACTCGTCCTGAGTCACTCTGATCTGGGTAACTCTTCCTCGAAGGCCTCGAGCTGCCTCGAATTGCTACTTCTCCAGAGCCTCCTCCTCAATGAACTCTTGAATAAATTTCTCAGTCACCAGTCCTTCCAAGTATTGTTCTACTGTGGTGACTATTTGTTCTAGTTGTGCACCTTGTCTTTCAATCTCCTCAAAAAGTGTGCAACCTTCATCCTGAACTGGATGGAGCTTCTGGGTCACTTCCATGACTTTAATTTGGATGGCATGGACTTGTTGTTGAACCGTGCACTATTCATGTTACCTTTTTATCCTCTCGATTGGTGACAGTAGCTTCAACTGTTCTTGCACTATTTTTTCCTATTTCTTTGCCTCCTAGAGTTGTGACTCCAATGTCCTTAGTTCAAGGTCCTCTACAAGGCGCTCCTAGGTTTGCGCACTTCAACTGTTGAGTTGCTTGCATTCCAAGGCCAATGCCTTAATTCTTTTAACTGCACTCCTAGTAGTTTCCTCTCTCTGATCTCACACTTCTTGCAGAGTGCTTGGCACAACTTGTAGTTCCAGTTCTGTTATTCGTGCTTGGAGATGATGAATAGATTCAATGAGCTTCCCCACCTAGCTCTCATCAGTTTGTTCTTACATCTGTGCTAGGCCCATCATAGAGTGAAGTGCTCTAGTGATTGCTTCTTTAACTCCCATCTTCTTTGCAAGCAATTGTTCTTTCTCCTTCTAGATTTGCGCTCTATCCTCTGCAAACTTTGCCTAGAGGTCATCTTTTTCTTGTTATGCAACTCGATGTTGCTCTATGGATTCCTCCTTTGCTTGCTTCATGGCCTCTGTGGCCTTTTATTTTTCCTCCTGGACCCAACGAAGGTGAGCACCTGTCGATTCTGCTAGTCTGCATAGCTAGGCAGGCTCATCTCCTACTTCTAGGTCTCTTGTTGACAACGACGCAATAGGCACTGCGTGGCTCGAATAAAGAGCCTGTTGTACCCCTTTGAGCTCTACCTCAATCCTTTCAAACATTGTCTCCTATTTGGCTTCGCTTTGCTGCAATATGTGCTCTGAGGTATCTGATACAACAAAAATGATAAGGTCAATGTCATCCACCGTCAGCACAATTTGGAATGGAGGTTTATTGGCTTTTGAATTCTTTCGTGATGAAGGTTTTGTCGGGGAACCCTTTATTTTCTTGGATGTTTCTATCTCTGGAAGGGGATCTTTAGGAGGTGTTACTTCAGCCTACTTCTGCTTGTCTTCTCCCCCTTCATCCTCTTCTTTGTCTACTTCATGACCTCCTCCTCCTTCTGGTGAATCTGGTGTAGTTTCCTTTGATGCACTGCTCAATTATTGTACCTCTTCCTTCTTTTTCTTCATGTTGTTGTTGGGTGCATCATATTCTTCACAAGTGACTATAGGACTTCTGATGAGGTTGGGGTCGGAAAGTTCTTCCTGGTCAACTGGTACAAGGAACTCCACAGGACATTCCTTAGTTATTTCTTCCATGTTCTCCTCTGTGAGTTTGTAATAGGACTGTAGCTCTTCTTTGTGTTCATCTTAATGTGCAGTGATATATATGAAGTGTCTGTTTGCGCGTAACTTTATGATTGGCCTGAACCTATGAAGTGTGTTCGAAATCATGCGAGGGAAGGATTCAATGGCCCTCTTCAACTGCAGATAATAGGTGTGGAACACCACATTTGACTACCATTGTTTTTCCATGTCTCTCAAATACCATAGCGTAGTGAACTTCGCAGCTAGTGGTTCAGACGACACAATTTTAGGGAAGGTCGCTCCTTCCGTCATCTCCAAATCAATGAAGGCAATGAGGATCAACAACCAACTAAAATGGAACTCGTAGCCATCATACTGAGCTTTGCGACAATATTTCTCTAACTGGTTGACGAGGTAGCTCGAACAGTTCATTTGCATCCCTTCAACACATTTTCCTACGAGGTCAACGACAAACCCCGTGAGCTGCATTGGCTTATTCTTCTTGACAAGCTTACTAGTGATCAACTGGAAAGCTAAACGCAATGCACCATTCTGGATGGAGGCTACCTTATAGCCTTACTTCCCCTTCTCCACATCACCATAGGTGTCTTTTATTGTCTATGCTAGGGCGTGGTCTGTAGCCTTCCCTGGGTAAAATTCTTGTGGGTCTGGTCCTTGCATGTTCAATCTGGTGGATCAACATCAGATCTACTGTGATGCGCCTCTCCAACCATAAGTAACCTCCATGGAATCACAACAACAAGAGTTTAACGCACACGTTAACCTCCCGATGTCTGCCAAAGTGTGGTATCTTCATCACATTAATAATGGTGGACCTTGCGATGTCCATAGTCCATGGCTGGGGGATTATCTTCAACTTCTTCCCCGTTGTCTTGGTCAAATCCTTGTGTGGTGCAAACATTCCATAGTTTTTGCGATCTCCCAAGTTGAAGTCACTAATCTTAAGCGTCAGAATTCTCTCCAACTATAGTCCTACTGCACATATCCCCTTTAGGAGGTACGTGGTGATCACTTTGTAGTCAAAGTCCCTCGGGACGCTGTCATGACTCACTGAGCCAGCCAGAGGCAGGATGTAGTCGAGCAAGATTGATGGGATGAGCTTAGCATTTTCCAAGTCATCATGTTGCTTGGTTCATTTCTCTGTCGCAGTTTAGGAGGGCCCAGATCAATGTGCAGTCGATGGGGATGCTTGCACTCCTCTTGTCGACGAAGCTTGTGCTCCTACAGACATGACCTTCTCAACCATGAGGTCTATGAGAATCTCTTTGACATATTTCTCTACTGTTCTAAAGTCACCCGACATACACGCTCGAGATGTGATATCTCAGGTCGGTGCACAAATAGTCAAGGTAGTAGAACGGATGGCGAGGTCCCAATAATCACAACACGATAATAGTCAGCTCTTTGTGGGTTCAAATAATCACAATTGGAAAATGTTTCCATGGTAAAAGATTCTATGGGTTAAATAGCTAACATCGTAACAGATTCTTCCAATGGCTAGGAACACCTCAATCAATGATATTCCATCTGTTATGGTGTGATCCCAACAGTCCAATGGCAAACATTTTGGAAATAATTGGGTTTCTATCCATTTTGGAACGTCATTCTAACGGTCAGGATGCCTCCAATGGTCATTTTGCTCCGCTGTGGCGAAGTGCCAATCTGCGCTTTTCTACTATTTCGACGAGGTTCAAGTTCCATAAGCCTTCCTTCTACGAAGTCCTCTCTGGAACCTCTTGCAATTTTTCTAGCTTTGCTTTCTTCTTACTGAGTTTTCTAGCTTTCTTTCATGTGATACGCGTCTCTGGATTCCTCTTTCCATTATTGTTCTTATATTTTTTTAGCATAGTAACTTCACGTTGTTGAGGATATTTCACAAGGTTTGAGGGTAATGATTATTCTCTTACTTCTTCTATAGTAGGTTATCTACTCTCCTGCATGGATAAGTTCTCTAAGTCTTCTTGCATTCTTTCAACTTTGAAAGCTAGGTCTCTAGCCCTCAATTGCTTCGACTTGTGTTCTTGTTCTTCTAGTAAGCATGTTATTCTCCTAGCCATGAAATCCCTTAATTCTTTCTTTTTCTGTTCTAAAGCTTCCTCTTCTTCTTTCCTTTGGATCTGATCTTTCTCAACCCAGGTATTTCCTAGCAACAGAGAAAAGGGGGTGTTGTTCTCAACAAACTTAACGACCTCAAATTCTTATACTGTCAATGCTCCATGAGTAATCATAGGTACATGGGAAAGTCTTCCACATAGGGTTATCAGCTTTCCTTTAAACACTCCTATTCCTCCTAGTGAAGGAACCATAGCAGGCTTTCCTAACATTTCCCAAGTACTTTCTGTCATAATATTCACTTGTGTTTCTGCATCCAATACACAGTCTATGTCAAAGTCTCCTTTTCTTGTTTCTATGCACTATTTCTCTTTTAATATCTCTGATAAACCGATGTCTCTGTGATCATTCATTGTTTCTTTCATCTTCAATAATATAGCCTCTGATTCTTTCTGGTTCTTTAGCATATTCTTAGTCTCTTGGCCTTCCTCGGGGTTTTCTTGTCTCATATTTGTCTTTTCAACTTTAGCAATCATTCTAGGGTAGTCCAAAACTTCATGGCCTATGGATTTACAACAAAGACAAATAGGAACTTTACCAGGGCATTCCTTAGCAAGATGTCTCGGTATTCTACAACTATAACAAAGAGTGAATACTATCTTTCTCTTAAACGATCCCCAACATTTCCTATACTGTGCACTGGGATCATAGTGATGGACCTGCAAAAAATTCTTTCTAGGATCCTTCATCCACTTGTTAGTCCAAAAAATCTTTCTATGCATAGGAATAACATATGTTTCACTATATTGATAAGATCTATTCATATCATATCTTATTTCTTCTAGTTGTGCCCTAGTTTTCAGACTAGGACCAAATCTATTAAACATACCTGTAAGGTCTCTGTCCCCACAGAGCCTTATAAAATACAAGCTAAAATTTAAGAATGAAGAAATTATATCCTGTACAATTCAATCATCAACATATAATCATTTATTATTCAACATAAATTAAATTAATTAACAGCATGAAAGTAAATTTAATTAATTACCACATAACACAACAAATTCATGAAATTCATACCTTTGTCTGATGCTAATTCCCCAATCTCTGGCTATCCTCTCCGCTGCTCTGCCCGAACTCTGCCCAAAATTGAATCTTTCCTCCCTGCCAGCTAGGAACAGAACATGTCCGGCTCCCTAGCTCTAGGATTCCGCGAGGATTCCTGGCCCCCGAGCCCAAAACTCCCAGCAACCTGGTGCTCCCCTATAACAATCCACCCCAAACTCCAAACCAGAAAAGATCAACCAGAAAATACAGTCTCTAATCTCAAAATGATTCCTCTTCCGCAAATTTCCAAAAGTCCCCTTTTCTGAATGCCTCTCCCCCCTCATATCCTCCATTCACCACCTCCTACCCTCCTTTAATGCCACCCACCTGATCCCTCCATTTAATACCTTATCCCTCCATTCATTGCTTCATCCCCCTGCATATGTAAAGTTTTATAATAATGAACTAAAAGTTATTAAGTATTTAATTCTTTACCCTAAACATTAAATGTGTTAATCAATCAATTAACTAATTAACCAACATATATTAAACAATAATTAATTAATTAATATTATTAATAAATAATCATTAATTAACTAATACACTTTAGGACAGTTAATTATTTAATTAATTATACTTGGTAAATCTTAAGCAATCATTTAGCTAGGGTTGTTACATACACCCACCCTTCAGGAAACTTTGTCCCGAAGTTAGAGTATTTTATGATACATGGGAAAAGAAACATGATTCACACATTCCTAACAAATAACCGACATTATTAGTAAGTAAGTCAATAAACTCATACATACTAGTGTATATGTGCAAGAAATGCATGTGTAGCTAGTACATACAAGTCTCGTTCATGTACTAATATCAATAACTATCATCTCTATAGTAATTTCCATATGCATCCAGTCCATTCAACAAAACTATTCATTTTATAAAAGAAAATAAACCAATCAAATGCTTGCGAAATCCTTTAATTATAATTTTCTAGTTCAACAATGTTATTTAGACAATTGTAGTTTAGTTACATGATTATGAATATTCATATATATATACATTTTCTTTTTAGAAGGGAAACAATAAGTTCCAACATAAGACAAATCTCCATACACTCTCAACTATTTCTACTCATCCTTCCTCCCTAACTTACTTCCATCTTCCATTCCTATCCTTCCTCTATTGGACTATCTTGGAGCGTCAACTATATTGACCTAACTCCAAATAGAACCCGTAAGCGGAAGTGTCACTATCTTGACCAAGCCTCCCCAGCAGGAAACCGACATTCATCATCACATGTCTAGGGGAGTGTGAGCTAACGTCGCCCTCCCATGACTTTAGGTTTCGGAGGATACACGGTGAGAAATGCCTCCACCCCTCCTAATCATAACTAGGGTCCACACCCTACAATGGAATATACATTGGCATCGTGTTGCTGGGAGTTTTGTCATCGTCTATTCAATTTTGGGCAGTCTCACTACCTGAAATCCTGCACTGGTCCACATATCATAGCAATTCATCCAAACCAATATAATTTCACATACAAAGATTTCCATATTGCTTCTCGACCAGTGGTCATGACATCCACTTTCATCATCATTATCCCTTGGCTATTTCATATCCCATAACCTGCAGATTAGTCTGTAACACAAACTCATACATTTCTATACATTATCATCATGTAATTGCATACAACCATAATTTCAATTCGGTATCCGCATACCAACAACTTAACATCAAAGTTTTCAAGTGAGAAATAGATCTCATAATATCCCATAATTCAATTTCGACACCCATTCATAAAATTATCATTTACAAAATAGATTGCATCATATCCAACATCATTCTAATAGCATTAAAACCTTCATAGGATTCTCATTCACACAATATGTTGCATCATATCCATCATTATCCATAACAATTAGACATTCAGAGAATTTATGTTCGCATAGTAGATCACATCATATCCATCATCATCAATAATATTTAAACATTCATAAAATTTACATTCTCACAATATATTGCATCATATCCATCATTATCCAAATATATTTAAACATTCATAAAATTTATGCGTCTAAAAGTTCAAGTGTATCATTTAATAGTTTCACTTGTGAATAGAAAATAAAAGTGTGTAGGCCTCAGGTAATCCTGGTTGTCTAAGTCAAAAGGTGGTGTTACATACACCCCACCTTCGAGAAACATATTCTGGAGGTGGTCAAAAAAAGTGAGGGATAGTCTCATCGTAGTGTCGCGGTGTCTTCCCAAGTAGAAGATCCTGGACTATACTTGTCCCATTGGACCTTAACTTGGTCTACCAGATGGTTGTTGAGATGTCAGACTCTACGGTCCAATATGCATAATGGTTATACCATGAGAGTTCCCACGTCCAATACCTGCAATTCCTTCCAATTTATCTTATGTGATTCATCAGCAACATAATGACGTAAAACAGATACATGAAAAACATTATGAGTTTTATGCAGGTGGGGTGGTAGTACGAGACGATAGGCAATGGGTCCAATTTTCTCTTGGATTCTGAATGGTCCTATAAATCAAGGTGACAACTTTTTCCCCTTCCCAAATCATATGGTACTCTTGTTGGGCCTGATACAAATGAAAACCTGGTCTCCCACTTTATAACTTTGGTTGGTCCTGTGTGCATCCGCATAAATTTTCTACCTATATTGTTCTTCCTTTAGTCTCTGCCTAATCTGAATCACTTGTTCCTCCATCTCTTGAATCAATTCTAGCCCAACTATTACTCAGTCTTTTAATCTATCCAAACTCAAGGAAATTATGCATGGCCTTCCATATAGAGCTTCGTAGGGTGGCATTCCGATGGAGCTATGAAAATTGTTATTGTAGGCAAACTCTACCAAAGGTAGATACTTCTCCCAATGGGTTTGATTATCCATGACATACATCCTAAGCATGTCTTCCATGAATTGATTTACTCTCTTAGTTTTCTCATCTGTTTCAGGATGATAAGTTGTGCTTAAGTTCAACTGGGTCCCCAACGCTGACTGCAAACTTGTCCAAAACCTGGAAGTGAATCTTGAGTCCCTATCTGAAATGATCTTCTTAGGTATCCCATGCAAATGGATTACCTCACTTACAAACACACGTTCCACATCAGTGACATCGTAAGTGTCTCTAACCGGAATAAAATGAGCACTCTTGGTTAACTTATCAACTATCACAAGAATGGAATTGTGTCTATGAGATGTGAGCGGCAACCCCACAAAAAAATCCATAGAGATGACTTCCCACTTGGACATAGGAACATCATGTGGTTGTAGGAGGTCTGCCAGGTGATGGTGGTCAGCTTTCACTTGTTGACACTCTAGGCACTTGGCGATGAAATGGACTACATCATGCTTCATGCCTACCCAGAAGAAAAGCTTCTTCATGTCTGCGTACATCTTCTTCACACTCGGATGCGCACAATAAAGTGCTCTATGGGATTCTTTCAGTATGATGCTTCGAATATCCCCATCTTTAGGGATGTGCATCCTTCCCCGATATCTCAATAGTCCGTCTGCTTCCCGACTATATCCTTCATACTTTGGATCTAATTTCCTTCCAAGTTTGAAGTAACCTCTAAATACCAACTGTCTCCTTAGAGTTGTGTCAACACACATTCCCTCAGATTGACCTTTAAGGGTACCAAGGAGAAGACACGTGGTCTCCTACTCAAGGCATCTGTGACCACATTTTCCTTTCCTTTGATGTATGAAATACCAAAATCGTACTCACTCATAAACTCACTCCATCGCCTTTGCCTAGCATTCAGATCCCTTTGAGTGAAGAGATGTTTTAAACTTTGATGGTCCGTTTTGAGCTCAAAGTTTCGCCCCACAAGATAGTGCCTCCAAAGTTTCAGAGCTAGCATTACAACTGCCAACTCTAAATCATGAGTAGTGTAAATCTCTTCATGTTTCTTCAACTTCCTTGACACGTAAGCTATCACTCCTCCATCCTGCATTAGCATGGCCCCCAACCCCTGCTTCGAGGCATCCGTGCAGACTGTGAAGTCCTTTTCCATATCCGGCACTCATAGAATTGGCGCACTAGTTAGTAACCTCTTAAGCTCAATGAATGCACTATCACATTCTTTTGTCCATTCATACGTGACCCCCTTGCGCTACAAAGTGGTGATGGGTTTCGCTATTTTAGAGAATCCTTCCACAAATCTCTGATAATAACCTTCCATCCCCATGAAGCTTCTTACCTAATGAGCATTTTTCGGCACTGGCCATTCCATAATGGCCTTTACCTTTTTTGGGTCCATAGAGATTCCTTCACCGGAAATGATATGACCTAAATAGTGGATCTCTTTCTGGAAGAAGGAACACTTCGACAACTTCCCATACAACTTGTTCTCTCTAAGGTAGGACAACACCACTTGTAAGTGTTCCTCATGCTCTCTTTCATTTTTGGAATAGATGAGGATGTCATCTAGAAAGACTTGTACAAAATGGTCTAGGTACTTCCAGAATACTCCATTCATGAGGCTCATGAATACTGTTGGCGCATTGGTCAATTCGAAAGGTACTATGGTGAACTCATAATGTCCATACCGGGTTCGAAAGGCAGTTTTAGGAATATCGCCTTCCTTAATCCTTAACTGGTGATACCCTGATCACAAATCGATCTTTGAGAATACCACTGCTCCTTTCATATGATCGAAGAGGTCATCTATTCGCAGCATTGGGTACCTATTTTTCACTGTAGCATGGTTCAAGTCCCTGTAATCTATACACAGTCGTAAGGAACCATCCTTCTTCTTCACAAAAATTACTGGTGTGCCCCAAGGTGAGACACTGGGCCTTATTAGCCCTAAGTCCAGTAACTCTTTCAATTGCATTTGCAACTCACAAAGTTCTACCGCTGTCATCCAATACGAAGTCTTGGAAATTGGTTCTGCACTAGGTTTGAGCTCAATAGTAAAATCAAGCTCCCTCTCAGGAGGTAACCCTAGTAACTTGTTTGGAAAAACATCCTTAATTCTGACAATACTGGGTACTGATCTAATGAGGGTCCCTTCCTTTCATTCACTACTTCCACTACATATAGTCGACACCCTTGCCTCAAGCATTTCTTAACCTTCATAGTTGAGATAAAGCGTAATGACACCTTTCTCCGTACACCTTGGATCTCTACTGGTCTTCCTTCATCATTGACACAAAGAACCCTTTTTGTGAAACAATATACCAAAGCTCGATGAGCTTCTAACCAATCCATTCCAATGATTAGGTCATATGCCCCGAGAGTAGTGACGTATACATTCAACCTGGTAGTAAACGCCCCCAAGTCTACTATACAATTATTGACACTAGGTCCTACCGCTTTTTTTTCCCCCGAAGCCATCTCGACTTGTTTAAAGTGATCGTGCTTGTAGGCTGCCAACCCACTCTTTTCTAATGCTGAAGGTGAAATGAAACTATATGTAGCACCAGAATCAAATAAAATCTTTACATTGATATGATTTAGTGTACCTGATGCCTCCACCACCGTGGATTGATGTTCGGCCTAGAGATTATTAACCGCTGTGTAAATCTGGTGGCTGCTACTTGCTCTTCCCATTGGGGCCTTTCCTTCTCTATGCACAAATCTTGATTGTAACTCTAGGCAGTTACGCTGGTAATGGGGTCCTCCGTACCCCCAACAGGTAACACGGGATTGAACCTACGCACTATTGTGTGACTATCTCTGAAATGAGTTCCTTCCCCTGGAACCCCTGCCCCTACTAGATGCTCCCTGAGATGGTCGTGGACCTGCCTGCGTCGTTGGTGATTAACGAGATGTTGCACTCGCTGCCATTGAAATCCCTGTGGCTACTGTCCTTGGTGTGACTCTATTACCATATGGAGGTGGCCTTGAGCTCCCTCCCCTGGGAAATGTCCTAGGGGCCTTCTCCACGAATCCAGGATGATGCGGAAAGGTCGGTCTCGTACCTCCGGTTAAGTTCATGTGTTCCTCCGCATAATGCACATTTTCCACATCTTCCGCTATGGAAGACGGTTTCCACATCCGTACCATAACCCTTATCTTAGGGTTTAACCCATAGACAAAGTGTTTTGCCTGTCTTTGGTCATTATCCATATATGAAACATATTTGACCAATTCCATCAACTTGATCTCATATTCTTCTATGGTCCTGTTTCCCTGTACTAGATCATGAAACACTCCTACCTGTTGTTCCTCATAGTAAGCTGGCAGATATTTCCTTCGGAACCTGTCCTCGAAAAGTTCCCAAGATACGGTGTCCAGGGTAAGATGCAGTTGCATTTCCAGGTTGCCCCACCAGTTCAAGGCACTGTCTCTTAACTGAAAAATCACTATCTTCACCTTTGAAGTGGACGCATAGTCTCTTAAGGAAAAACACCTTGTCATGCCTTCCAACCATGACTCGACACGTTCACTGGCATGACCCTCGACAAACTCTGGAAGTTTGATCTTTTTCAATTCTCTAGTGATGTCTTCGGGTGGTGGTCCTCCCCCTGAATCCCTCGACGCTTCTGGATTACCCGTTTCAGATGGTGGGGGTTCCACTTCGATCCCTGTTGGTTGACGCCCCTTTAAAGTCTCATTTATGGCCTCCAAAGAGCACAGTATGAGAGCTAGTTCAGGTGATGGTGGTGGCGGTGCTGGCAGTCCCTGCGATGATGCCCCTCTGCCTCGATTTCCTCGAGTCCTAACCATCTTGTATGATTTAACCTGCATCAACCAAAGTTGTCAGGGTGAGTTCAAGGGCGTTTCACATTTGCGCAACTTAAACTAGAAAACAGTTAGGCGTAAGTTTTTTTTACTTGTCTGTAAATAGACGATACTCTCTTTAGGGGAGGTGGCTAAGTTAGGGCTAAAGCATCTAAGCTTTGCGACTCTTCCTTGGTGTTTTGTGTGTGGTGTAGAGCCTTTGTTTCATGGGCTTTGCATGCGGTTGGGCGCTTGGTCTTGAATTTGGTGATTTGTGTTGTGTTGGGTTCTTAGATTGAGCTCGCAGACTTGGTTTGGCGCTTGTGCGTTTTCTTGGTTCTTGCGGGCTCCTCCCCGTGGTTGTTCGCTTGGGTGTTGTATTGTGTGTTTGGTGTTGGCGTGCTTGGGCTCTAGGTTTTGGGTTTTGGGTTTGATGCGTTGCGCACGTAGACCTAGCTCCTCGGTGGCTTGTGCGTAGTTTGAGTGCTCACTTTTGTTGGTGCGTAGCGGAAGAGCTTCTTTCTCATGGGTTCCTCCTCCATGTGACTTGTTCTAACGCTTGGCACTCTGGCGCTCTGTCTCAATTGACCGGTGTGATGTGCACGAACTATGGACTCATGGGCTTTCTCCTTAGCACTTGGTTTAAATGTTGCCTTTGTGCACAAGCTCTTGGTCTCGGCTGACTGGTGTTGTGCCGTGACAGAGATGGAGAAAGATAAGAAGGGATTTTTGGGAGGGCCTTGTTGGTGGATATCTAGCGATACCTGAAGTAAACATTGATTGGCCATGGAGTGTTGACAAGGTCAGGGACTCTGTCTTGCTTCTCCTCTTCATATATGTCTGGGATGTGCCTTCCGTAAGACAGAGAGAAGATGTGAAATGTCCTTGGCTAGCCCTAGTTTGGGTCGTTGAATGCAAAAGCATTGGGAGACGCAAAGGGCGCAAAGCTTAAGAGTGAGAATGCACAAAGAAAAGATGTTGGAAATGGGATGAAGAACGTGGTTGTTTTTTGTTCTAGTAGTCGTAACAAGCTCTTCATTGAGTCATAGCAAGATTTTCATTGATTCGGTTAACAAATCTTGCAGCATTTGGGCCTACTTATTGTGATTTGGATGACAATTATTCAGTGAGGGTTAAATCTGTGGATATCAATCCCAATCTGGTTGTGAGCGACTCTCCAGCCACATTTAAGATTTCTGCCACTTCCGGTAAGCCCTCAAGGTTTTCTCATATACGTTTATTTGTCAAAAGAGGGAAATTTTCCCACCCAGCAGAGGCTACAGTGACTTCAGCTCATCCTCTGCCTCGACAAAAA